>PVIH01007881.1:0-37879 GCA_004025045.1 Sigmodon hispidus
TGTTTGGGGGTATTTGTTAGGCTGGAGGGTGGATTCAGGGAGTATAGAAAGATGTTATAATACATCATGTGAAATTCACAAGGAATAAATAAAAGAGTGACCTATTCAGAGAGGAGACAAACTATGATTTATTACATAATTATGGCAGATGAAAATATTCACAAGAAAATAAATTATGCTTAGCATGAAAATACAGAAAAACAGGAAAGACAAATGAACGTTTTTAAATTCTCATGAAAATACTAGAAGTGTAAAATACATATTTCAAAAAGTCATACTCAATCATATTTTAAAATGATAGATAAAATTGTTGATAAATATAAAGATTACTCTAAACAGTTATTTAATCTAAATAAAAGGGAAATAAATTTTAAGAAGCAGCCTTTGGATTGTCAACAATACATATAGTATTCTCTGATGGAGAACAAAATGAGATTGAAGGTGGGGTAAAAGATTTTATCAAATGTTGAAATGGACATTTATAATTTTATAACAAAGGCAGTAAACATAAGAAAGAAATAATAAAAAACCAATAACCAGATATAGTATTTGAATTTCTAAAGATATGGGACACAAATAAGTAATTAAAATAAATTGAGATAGAAAATAAAAACATAAAAATTTAGAAATCTTTAACTATGATTTACAAATCATAGAAAGCACAAGAGAAACATCTGTTACAAACTTAGAAGGTATACATACAGCTAATATTCAGTAATCTAACTTATTTTATGGCCCATAATAATGATTAATGACTACTTGGAATATATGAGAAACACACATACACTTCCATATATAATTTCATACTAAGACATTAGAGTGGTTTATGAAAATATTATTTGTACTCAAAAAATCATATAGTTTATTTAAGATAGCTTAAAAGAATATACATATATTATTAGGTTAGGAATATACATATGTTTTTTGCATACATATGTTATGCATAAAACCAATATGTTCCTCAGATTCAATGAACTCTAAAATAAGAACCCAACCAAAAAGAGCCCCATGCACCTTACCTGAGAAACCAGTTTGTCAGATAGATTATAAATATGAAAGTCTGGAGAGAAGAGAATGCAGTTCAAACTCTAGAAAATATGAGATAGAAAGATATCAGTGTGCTTTAGGATGAAAAGTTACATCTAAAGAAAACATACCTTGAAAGGTATCTAAGAAAGATGAAGAAGGTACTGGATTCACATTACATTCTGTTGTAACTTCAGATTTTAGAAGTTCATTTGAACAATTATGGTCCAAAAATGCTGGCACTATCTTCTGACACTTCAATAAAACTAATACTTATACACCCCTGTGTTTCCTTTTTTGCCACTTCTTTTCTGTACTATGGATATGGTCCCAGTCTCTGTCTTTACCAAACAATCCCAAAAATTGATCCTTAGACAGCAGAACCAGCTCAATTCAACATGTGACAAACCTTTTTTTTTCCTGTTTTACAAAAAAAAAAAAAAAAAAAAAAAAAAAAAAAAAAAAAACTTCAAACAAACTAATATTCAATTTATTTTGTGGACTCTAATGCACTTTTAATGTTTTTAATGACTTACCCATGAATGACTTGCTTTCTCTTGAAAGAATTGTGGATGAGAAACATAAGGGTGGAAATTGATTAAAAGTTTACAAGCAACTCCTCAGGAGTGCATTCTTTGTTGTAGCATATTGACGGTATTTTGTGTGGGAAGGGGCATTTGCAAAAATATTTTACCTCAAATTTGCATGTACATAATCTGAAAATGACATAGTATGCTGGGAAGAATCTTGATTCAGCTCAGCTCATGCTAACAGAGTTTTCATTCAGACACTAAAACACACAGTACAGAGGTCTGTAGCACACAGCAAGTGCTTCGATTTTAGCATTCTTCTTTTGTTGGTGCCTTCAGAGGCATGCTGCTGCAATTCCCCCTTGAAGCTATGATTTTTCTTTGTGGCTGCTCAGCTCCATTTCTCCCTGCACAGCTTCTGACTAATTTCAGCTCTGTTGGTAGCCCTTATTTCTCATATAAAACCAGAGGTTGTACTATCTCCCTTTTATGCTGAGTATGGAACTGTGATGGTATTCATTTTGAACAACCTATAGAAGACTGCTGTTTATTTGCACAGCTACTTTCCCACTGGAAGTCTGTCATTATTAAAGAAGTCATTTTAATGCCTGCTTCTTCATTACTTATAGGATATTTTACCTAATCAATTATTTGTGTATGTGTGTGTGTGTGTATGTACATATGGATATACAGGTATGAGGGCATAAGTTCATATAAGTGTGAGGCCAGAGGTTGACTAAAAATGTCCCATCAATCATCATTCATCTTATTCTTATTATTTTCTTAATGTCTCTGTATTTTTGTGTGTGTGTTTCTTAATTTATATATTTTCTAATATTCTTTGCAAACAACACATCATAATTATGGTTATGTATGTTGTTCTTTTTGTTTCAATTGTATTGATTTCAGCTCTAAGTTTGATTATTTCCTGCCGTCTACTCCTTCTAGGTGAGTTCACTTCTAATTGTTCTAAGGCTTTCAGCTGAGCTGTTTGTTCTCTACTGTGGGATTTCTCTAGGTTTTTCATATAGGTATCTAGTGATATAGATTTTCCCCTTAAGACTACTTTCATTGTGTCCCACAAGTTTGGATACGTTGTAGATTCATTTTCATTGAATTCTAGGAAGACTTTGATTTCTTTCTTAATTTCTTCCTTGACTCAGGGATGGTTCAGCTGATTGATGTTAAGTTTCCATGAGTTGGTAGGCTTTCTTTGATTTTTGATGTTGTTGAACTCTAACTTTAGGCCCTGGTGGTCTGATATGTAACAAGGGATTAATTTCATTTATTTGTATCTGTTGATATTTCCTTTATGTCCAGTTTTGTGGTCAGTTTTAGAGAAAGTTCCATGAGGAGCTGAGAAATATGTATATTCCTTTGCATTTGGGTGGAAGCTTCTGTAGATATCTATTAAATCCACTTGCATCATAAACTCTTTTAGACTCCTTATTTCTCTGTTGAGTCTCTGTTTACTAAAAATGTCCCATCAATCATCATTCATATTATTATTATTATTATTTTCTTAATATCTCTGTATTTTTCCAGTATAAAAAATTACTTTTATTTAGTTTTTTTTTATCTCTTTCCTGATTGGTTCTATTTGTACATCATTTGTTTTTTTGTTTTTTTTTCTTTTTTAATATTATGAATAAAGAAGTCACATTTTCTATCCTGTATATCGTTATTCAAGGTCCCTTCCCCCTCCCACCACATTAGGTCATTCTCTCTTCTCCACATGTCCCCATCCCCCCCATGGGCAGGCGTTCCCAAGGTCCCAATATTGCTTAGTTCAGCCTCCACTCCTGGCAAGTCCAGTTTTCTCCCCCAAAGATCAAGACTGAGTCAAGTGTTCTTCTAAGTGGAGTGGGATCCAAGGTGTCAGTCCAAGATGTTCCCTTCCCAAGCTGTTCAGTGGTTGTGGTTTGCATCTTGGGCATGCTTTAGTTTTTTAAAGAATGTCATTAAGAAGACTGGAGTTATGTCTTTTCTAACACTCTCTTTTCCCCTCCAACTTTTTGTGTCTTACCTTTTCCCTCTCAAATTTACATCTATTTAATGATTATGTTTGAGTATGTCTGTTTGTGTGTGTGTGTGTGTGTGTGTGTGTGCGCGCGCGCGCGCGTGCATGAGAGAGAGTAACTTGCTGTGTCTCTTTGTTGTTGCTCATATACATATGTTACGATCTGACCACTTGTGAATTAATCTTCAGGACATTCATTCTTTGAGAAAACTTATTTCTCCTCTCTCAATAGATATTATTTGAACTTCTGAGGCCAATTTTGTGTCTGTAGTTACTCCAACATATAAGTGCCACTATTATATTCTTGATGGATTGTTCTATATGAACCATTGTTTTGAGTCACAGGCTTTAGAGCTGAGAAGGTCTGTTGATTGCTGTTATCATCTTTTGTAGCTTGAATAACATCTTCAGAGGCTTACAAATGAAAGTTATCAGAAAGTTAGTTCTAGCTAGATTCCTCCAAGCCCTTTGTCTGAAGCATGTTTTGTCTTCAAAATTATGGGCATATCTTCAAGTTCTATGAGGCAACAGAGAGCAATATCAATAGCTTATATTGATTTGGGGTATTTTATACTATTATAACCAACAGCTTGAAAGAAAATATTTAGTGATAGGAAATATTGTTTGGGGTATTTTATACTATTATAACCAACAGCTTGAAAGAAAATTAAAGCCACGTTAAGATGACCTTACCAATATCTGACCACCAGCACTGAGGTGCAGGCTTTGGCTTGGGTAGAGAGATAGCCTGACACCACCTAGCCATGACACAACTCTTTTAAGCTGTTGGCTACTGGCATTGACACAGGTGGAGAAAGAGTCATTCTTCCTTAGAGAGCTGAACAGTATTTTGACCATGAGCCAGTGAATATGTATACCACACAAGTGGACTTGCTTCTTTTTGGAAGTGGGGGTCATGGCAGAAGGGAGTACATATGGGAAATGTGAATGTAAGTGTGTTCAGGGCACATGATGTGAGATTCCCAAATAATCATTAAAATATAATTGAAAATATTTTACCAACAGTTATGGGTCTGTAGCCTGAAGTGGCCATCTATGATGCCCAGGAAAAGTTTCCAGTAGAGAGATTTGGACACCAATCAATCCACACAATCACTGACCTACAGTCTGTCCTTCCTATGGAACACTCTGGGTTAAGGGTGGCATAGAGACTGTAGGAATGACCAACCAATGACTAGTCCAGCTTGACACACTGCCTGAAGTGTTAAGACCAAGAGGCTGGATGGCCCAAAGACCTAGGATAGAAACAAACATGACTGGAAGAAAATTACATGTTATTGTAGTGATGCTTAATGATATTCTGCTATACTCATAAATTAGTGTCTAGCTCAATAGTCATGAGAGGCTTCTTCCAGCAACTGGTGGGAGCAGATACAGAGATGCATAGTCAAACATTAAGTGGACCTTGGGGAGTCTCATCAAAGAGGAAGAGAAAAGATTGTAAAAGCCAAATGAGTCAAGGACATCACATGAAAATCCACAGAATCAACATACCTAGGATTATAGGAGATCAAAGAGAATTAACCAACAACTAGGAAACCTGCACGGAATTGATCTATGCCATCCTTGTGTATGTGACAGTTGTGTATCTTTGTCTTTTTGTAGGACTTTTATGGAAATTTTAGTGAGAAGAAGGAATATTTCTGACTCCTATACTAGCTGTGGGACCTTATTCCTCATACTGGGTTGCCTTGCCCAGCCTTAACACAAGGCGAGCTGCTTAGTCTTCCTACAATTAAATATGTCATGTTTTCTTGATTGATATCCATTCAGATGTCTACCCCTTTTCTGAATAGAAATGAGGACAAGTGGATGTCAGGGAGGCAGTGGGGAGTTTGTGGAAGAGATGGGAAGAGAGGAAAGAGGGAAACCTGCAGGGGGATGTAAATAAATAATTAAATTAGAAAAGAAAAGTTATTTATGTGACTTAATATGTTTTACAGTATTATTTGCTTTGAACATTTTGGGGGCAGAGAGTGCAGAAAAATGATTTTCTTGTATCAATAAAGTCTCTGATTTTAAAAAATAACACAAATATATGTTTATGTTCAATATGTATTATATAATTTATAAATTATAAAATATATATTTGTAGATACATATTTGTATATTACATAAATATATGTCTATTTTTAAAAAAACATAAAATAATATGGTTCTTTGTAACTTTTTCAAATATTTTAATAGTAGTCATCTAGCCTATGCTCCTCTCCCTCCATTCTCCCTTCCCATTCATGACTCACTTTTTGTTTCTTTCCTTATAGAAAGTCTACCTCAACTCACTATGTGCTTTATTCAGTTTCATATCTTTCTTTTGATAACACACCAGATCCAGTTATTAATGCCAATATATACATGAGTGTGAGTA
This sequence comes from Sigmodon hispidus, assembly GCA_004025045.1. Classification (NCBI taxonomy): domain Eukaryota; kingdom Metazoa; phylum Chordata; class Mammalia; order Rodentia; family Cricetidae; genus Sigmodon; species Sigmodon hispidus. Next base: position 5,966 of record PVIH01007881.1, read on the forward strand.
GCTAGTGAAGCACAGAAACCTAACCAGTGGCCACATCCTCAAAATAGGACAGGACTCTCCCATCCTACTTGAAATCATCATTTCTCAACAACTGCTTAGTAAGACATTGACTCTAATGTCCTCTATCTGTCTATTACAGAAATTAGACTGAGAAATTTAAGACGGAGGTCTTGTGCCTGGATCAGGAATTCCAGTGATAGCCACTATTATTTATGTACTGGCATCTAAATGCAGATACTCATACTTAAGTAGAAATCACTTTAACCACTGAACATTCTCTTTCTGCCACCGAGCATTTTGACAAAGGCTTTTTCAGCATCTAAGGAGAAGATCACATGTTTCTTTTACCCTTCAATTTCCACACTGTATTCCAAGTGGCTGAACAAGTTTACACTTGCACCAGCAATGGAGGCGTGTTCTCCTTTCTCCCTATCACCTCCAGCATAGGCTATCATCTATGTTTTTGATCTTAGCCAATCTGACAGGTATAAGGTGGCATCTCAGAGTTGTTTGGATTTGCATTTCTCTGATGGCTAAAAATGCTGAACACTTTTTCATGTTCCTTTCAGCTATTTTTAATTCTGCTGAGAATTCTCTTTAAATTAAAATTAAAAACTCATTTTTTAATTGGGTTATTTAAGGTTCTGGGCTCTAGTTTCTTGAGTTCTCTATATATTTTAGAGATCAATCTTCTGTTATTTGTAGGGTTGGTAAAAACCCTGTAAGCTGTTGTTTGCCTTATTGACTGTGTCCTTGGCCTTACAGAAGCTTCTCAGTTTTAGGAGGTCCCACTTATTAATTGTTGTTCTCAGTGTCTGTGATATTGGTTTTATATTTAGGAAGTAGTTATCTGTGCCAATGAATTGGAGGATATTTCCATTTCCTTTCTATCAAGTTCAGTGTGGTTGGGTTTATATTGAGGTCTTTGATCCATTTGGATTTGAGTTTTGTGAAAGGTTTGGATCTATTTCCATTTTTCTACACATGTACCCTCCAGGTATGCCAACACCATTTGTTGAAGATACTATCTTTCTTCCATTAAATATTTTTGGCCTCTTTGTGAAAAATCAAGTGTTCATAGATGTGAAGGTGAATGTTGGGGACTTCAGTTAGATTCCATTGATACACAAGTCTATTTTTATGCTAGTACCATGCTTTTATTATTACTTTTGCTCTATATTATAATTTGAAGTCTGGGAATTGAAGTCTGGTGATGCGCCTGTGGTTCTTTTGTTGAGCAAAATTGTTTTTGCAATTCTGGCTTTCAAGTTATTCCAAATAAAATTTAGTAATGTTCTTTCAAGGGCTGTAAAAATTTGTGTTGGGATTTTGATGAGAATTTCATTGAATCTGAAAATTGCTTTTTGTAAGATTGCCATTTTCACTATGTTGATTCCACCTATCCAGAAACATGGGAGATCTTTTCATTTTCTTATATCCTCTTGAATTTCTTTCCTTAGGGATTTAAAACTTTGTCAAACAGATCTGATAATTCTTATGTTATAGTTACAGCAAAGTATAGAATGCTATTTGCACCTGTTATAAAAGTTGATGTTTCCCTTATTTTTTTTTTCAGTCCTTTTATCTTTAGTGTATTGGAGGGCTACTGATTTCTTTGAGTTAACCTTGTTTCCTGATACATTGCTGAAGGTGTTTATGAGCTGTAGAAGTTCCCTGGTAGAATTTTGTGGGTCACTTACATATACAATCATGTTATTTGCAAATAGAGATAGTTTGACTTCTTTTCAAATTTGTATTCCTTTAATTGCCTTTTGTTCTCTTATTGGTTTAGCTAAAACTTTGAGAAGTATGTTGAATAGATAAGGGGCAAGGGAACAGCCTAGTCTAGTTCCTGATTTTAGTGGATTTGCTTTGAGTTTTTCTCCGTTTAATTTGATGTTGGCTGTCAGCTTTTTGTCAATCACATTTATTCTATTTAGGTGTTTTCCCTGTATTCCTGATCTTTCCAGGACTTTTATCATAAAGGAGTGTTGCATTTTGTCAAAGGCTTTTTCAGCATCTAAGGATATGATCATGTGGGGTTTTTTTCTTCAATTTGTTTATATGATAAATGACATTTATGGTTTTCTGTATGTTGAAATACCCCCGCATTTCTGGGATGAAGCCTACTTGATCATCATGAATAACATTTCTTATATTTTGTTGGATTTGGCTTGCCAGAATTTTGTTGAGAATTTTAGCATCAATGTTCATAAACCTTTAATCTTATATGGGATGGAATACAGATGGGTTAAGAGGCTATTTAAGGCAAGCATAGAAAGACAGATGGGGCATTAGAAGTGACCAGGTGTGTGCTTCAGGAAGATTTAAGATAACTGAGTGAGATTTGACTGTGATGGTTCTCTCTTTGATATTTCAGCCTTTCCCCAGTATTTCTCTGTGTTTCTTTTAATACAACTAGAATTTGTGCTACATGGTAACTTTCCTTTCTTTCTTCAGCTAGATAAGTAGCTGAAACAGTGTTTAGTTATGGTTCTTTGCATCTATTTCCATTAGCTGCTGGATGAATGTTGTATAATGGAAATTTGGGTGGTCATTCATAAAATAATATGGAAAGGCCAGGTTAGGCACCCTCTGCACTATTGCTTGGAGCCCTAGCTCTGCCCTTCTTGAAGGTTCTTGGGTGTTTCCTAGTATCAGGTTTTTCTTAAATTCTGCAATGGCTCCCTCTATTAGGATACCCACCACTTTTTTTTTCTCCCTCTCTGATGCTCCCCTTCTCAGCCATCTCATTCTCTTATGTTCTCTTCTCACCTATTCTTGTCCCTCTGCCCCTTCTACCCTCCAGTATGATTGCAAGTTTCTCAGGATAACTCTACTTTTTCTTTCCAGTGATATCTATGGGTGTCACTCTTAACTTTCTTCTTTTACCTAGATGCTGGGGATGTTGTGAATTCTAGCCTGGTTATCCTTTGCATTATGTCTAAAATCTACTTATCAGCAAATGCATACCATCTCTGTTTTTCTGAGATGTGTGTTACCTCACTCAGAATATATTCTCCAGATTCATCCATGTGCCTTCAAATTTCAGGATGTCATTTATCTTTACTGCAGAGTAATATTCCATTGTGTAAACATACCACAAATTTTTTATTCATTCTCCAGTTGAGGAAAATATAGACAATTTATAGTTTCTAGCTATTATAACTAATGCTGCTATGAATATAGTTGATCTTATGCCCCTGGAGTAAAATTGGGCATCCCTTGGGTATATGTCCAATAGTTGTAGTGCTGGATCATTGAGTATAATGTTTACTCATTTTCTGAGGAACCACCATACTGATTTCAAAAGTAGCTCTACAAGTTTACACTTGCAACAGCAATGGAGGAGTTTTTCCCTTGCTCTATATCCCCTCCAGCATAGGCTGTAATATATGCTTTTGATCTAAGCCATTCTGACATATGTAAAATGATATTTCAGAGTTGTTTTGATTTGCATTTTTCTAAAGACTAAGAATGTTGAGCAGTTCTTACAGTGTATTTTAGCCATTTTTGAGTTTGTTTGTTTAGAATATCCTGTACTACATTTTCCAATTGAATTATTTGGTTTTTGTTTTACCTCTACTTCCTTGAATTCTCTATATACATTTTCTATAGAGATCTGTCCAATGTAGGTTTGGTGAAGATCTTTTTCCTTTCTGTATGTTGTTGACCATGTCCTTTGGCTTGCATAAGGTCCTCAGATTCAGCAAGTCCCATTGATTAATTGTTGTTCTTAGTATCTGTGCTATTCTTTTATATTTACAAAGTAGTTTCCTGTGTCAATGCATTCAGTATTTCCCACTTTTTTCTATCAGGTTTAGTGTAATTGGTTTTATGTTGAGAAAGTTGACCCTCTTGGATTTGAATTTTGTTCATGGTGATAGATATTTATCTTTCTGCATTCTTCTACATACCATCATCCAGATATGCCAGCACCATTTGCTTAATATGCAAAACTTTTTCCATTTTATATTTTTGGCCTCTTTATCAAGAATCAGGTGTTCATAGGTGTGAGTATTTATATCTGGGTCTTTGATTCAATTCCATTGATCCACAATTCCATTTTTATGCTAATACCAAGCTACTTTTATTAGTGTAGTTGTATAGTAGAGCTTGTAGTCAGGGATGGTAATGTTTCCTAAATTTTTGTTATTGAACAAGATTATTTTGGCAGTCCTGATTTCTTTTTATTCTATATAAATTTGAATATTATTCTTTCAAGGTCTATGAATAATTGTGTTGGGATTTAGATGGGGATTTATTGAATCTGTAGATTAAAGGTCATTATTAATCTCTTTCTAAGTAGAGAAAAAGATATGGTGTATAAATGATTCTAAGAAGATAGATTATTGAATTTACTTTAATCCAAATATTAACTGTTAATCTCAAAATATTTTTCATTGGTATGGATTTTGGCTTATTGATACAAATGGTACGAATTAAAGTCAAAATTGTTATGATGTATATATTTTTCTACTTCTGTTTAGGATATTATGTATATGCATTTTTTAAAAACTGCAATGTGCTTAAAACTGTACTTAAAAATGCAGATTAATAGTCATCTGTGATATTCAAATTTATGGTCAGATTAGTTAGATTTTTTAAGTATAAAAAGATATATTTCAATTAGATAGATAATCTTCAAATGCTACAAAGACCAACAGAATATAGCATTTAAATTTTTCTGGATAGTGAGGCAGGTTTGCTCTTGGCAGCATCAATATACTTTAAGAGAATAATGGGCATCAAAGAAACTTCATGTGGAGTTTACTTTCTTCGTGTCAATGGACAAGAAACTTTTCTTGTGTTGACTGCTTTATACTTTACTATATAAATTATACATGCAGGATTTATAGGAAAGTTACATCTGAACTATGACAGAACAAGCCAAGATAGTCCTTCAGGTTTCTGGTTGGCAGAAAAAAAATTGCCAGACATCTTTTAGGACATAGGGAGAAGAGATTGATGAACTATACCAGAATGGGTAGAGCAGTCCTTTAGATTTCCTGCTTCACTAGAACATATGCCAAAGACTTTGGGCCTGTAGGCTGAAGCTGGATGCCCCAAAGTTACAAAGGAACTTTGGGTGGCTGTCTAAGCAGATTGGTATGATCTCTGTCATTTCTACATTTTGGAAGTTGCTTGAACTTCCTTTGTATTTGGGTAATGAGCTAATGCCATTGGAGTATGAATGTGCATCTTTAGGGTATGTGCCCAGTAGTTGTATTGCTGGATCTTTGGGGAGACTGATTTCCATTTTTCTGAGAAACTGCCATACTGCATTCCAGAGTGGCTTAAGAAGCTTACACTCCTATCAACAATGGAGGAGTGTTCCCCTTTATGAGCAGGCTTTCTGAAAGCTGTTCCATATGCTGGAAAACCTAGCCATTACTTGATGCACAGGGAGAAGCTTGTCCTGCCTCATCCTGTTATGGCATGCTTTGTTTACTCCCATAGGAGGCCTGCCCCTTTTGAAACAAAAGCACAGAGTAGTAGATGGAGAGATGTTGAAGGGAGATGGGATGAGGTAATGGGAGGGAGAGTTAGCTGTGGTTGGTATTTAAAATGAATAAATAACTAAAATAATAAAAAGGAAAACAGATATGATTACTTTAAAGAACTATCTTTTGAGATATTAAAAATAAACTAAATTTCTGTTATTTTACTTTTTGGTACAAATAGTTTAAAAGTGTGAAATCATTAAGAGAATATTTTTCTATAGTAAAATTTAAAATTCTGTTAATAACCAAAATGTAAAAAGAAAAATAATAAATGAAAAAAATATGATTAAAAGGAAACAGAACATGCATTTTTTTTCAGAATAAGAACTAATCATGGGACTTTTATAAAATTTCATTGTAATTTTTAAAATTGTAATTAAAATAGTGTTACATTAATTTCTTTTTCCTTTTTTTCTCCCACTACCCCCTGAATACCTTCCCTTTTTCGAATTTTTAAGATCACTCCTTCTTAAATTAATGACCTATTTGTAATTATTTGTTAAATATATTCACACACACACACACTTTGCTGAGTACAATTAGTGTTGTCTGAGAATAAACTATGTCAGATACAATTACTTTACATTTAATACCCAATTAGAGGGCTTATCATAGGAGAGGAATTCTCACTCTCTCTGCAGTCATTAGTTGCCTATAATTTTTTTTTTTTGTCTAATAATGAAAACTGTGGGATTTTCTTCTTTCCAAGTTATCATTTCTATCAGCATCATAATTTCTCAGATCTTGCTTAGGTAACCACACTTAGGCAACTTAGGAAATGTTGTGTTTCATACATTTAGCTTTCTTCTCCTTTCTAGGCAATGCAAATTTACATCAGACTTCTTGGTCCTTTCTATTACAATATTCACATTTCATCTTTAGTAATGTTCTGTGATATTTAGGTGAAGAAGCTGCTTTATAGATATATCTGTTGGGACTGGAATTTCCATAATCATTTGGGTTTCTGCCTTATGATCAGTTGGGGTTTTCAGTAAAGAAAAGAGAAAAATTGTAAATAGAAGCTTCTTTAATGAGAAGTGAAAGCTACACTTCTTTGTGGATATAAGGATAATTTTAAAGTACTGTTAGAAACTATACTGGTTAGCATAATGTCCATGATATGAGTAATACAGTTGCACCTCTAGTGGTATCAAGTAATGTTGGTTATTCATAAATGTCACAGATAGATAGGACAATTGCTTTCTTAGCTCTCTTTTATTTTGCAGAGCACCTTCAGTTGCTATGAAATCTAGGCCATAGGACAGATGCTTTCAGGTTGAAGGCCACTTGACTCTCTCAAATCCTATGTCCAAATCATGGAGTATGTTTAATAGTAGATACTTAGTTTTCTTCATAGGCAACTAAAGGCATTAGTAACAGTCTATATTCTTTTGGGAGGCTCTTTGACTACCCTTACCAACCACTTATTTTCTAATGCCTGGTACACAGATTATGTTAGCTTTTGTTATTTTAACTTGGAAATTTTAAATAATTAGAAATCAAGCTCTGGTATATGGGCTTCCATTGTGTTTTCACTTTTTCAATAAATGGAATACAATGTCTCTTAATTTCCAGTTTTTTACCATCCAACTTAATACTTACTGATTTTGTGTTGCTTATAATTTTAATACAATATAGAAAGCCATCTGTCCAAGATATTTAAAAAAAAAAACAAAATGTCATGGCCTTTTATTTTCCTCAGATATCTTTCTAATAATAATGACTAGCATGTGGGTCAAGTAAATTAATCCCAAGTACTCTGTAAGAACAATGTCTTCCTAACCTCTAAGACATCTCTCTAGCTCTTTATTCAGAGCATTATTCTATATACTAAGCACAATCCAGAAGTGTGCACTGATGAATATGCATAGTTGTAGAAGTATGGAGTTAAGTATTTCCCATTTAAGTGTATTTTCAAAAGTAAGTTTTTGAGGGATTAACAGTAGAATTCCATCATCCTGTATCATCTTTCTCTTTCCTATTGGGAGAATAATGTTTTTAATCTTTTGCTTTTACTATATTATTTTAACCAATGAAACAGATGGCTTTCAAATTACTGAGGCTGCTCTTGAGAAATGTCTTATGAAGTACAAACTTAGGCAAGAAAATCTTTATACAATTTTCTTTTTATGTGAATTTTATGGATTTGGTTTATGAGAACAAAATTTTTATGTAGATGACAATTCCAAAAGTAAAAACAGGAGAAACTCAACTATTAAGTACTTTAATTAATAACATATGTTAAAGAAAGCTAAAAATTTTTAATAAATAAGTTGGCATATTAGGAAACAAAAATAAAACTTAAAATGAATTTAAATCAGCTCTGAGAAGCAGAAGAAAACAATTTTAATTCTCATCAAGTCATTCATTTTTTCTTAGTTTTTTCACAGACACATTACCTTATACTTTTAGAATGATAATGGTGATATGTTACATATTTAATAAAACTTGCAATATCAAGAGTTCCATACAAAGTCAAAAACTAGGCAGGCAGCTCAGAAAGTTTTGGTTGTTGGGTACAAGTCAAAACATCTGGGTTTCAATAGCACACACCTTTATTTACACCTCAGGGAAAGCCTGCGGGTAATGACCTCCTTAATCCCGGTAACTGCAGAGACAGAACTTTCTGTATTTCTGAGTTCAAGGCTGACTACCAAATAGAGTATCAGCACCTTTAATCCTAATCTAGACAGGATACAGCTGGTGAGAAAAAGTATTTAATGCAGCACAGGAAACCAACAGAGACAGAAGCAAACAGGAGTGAGCCTGAGAAAGTTGAAAGAGAGCTAGGTGAGATTTGACTGTGGTGTTTCCTTTCTTTGATATTTCAGCTTTTCCCCTATATTTGGCTCTGAGTATAGTTTAGTACTATTCAAATTTGTGATAAAAAAGTTTATTATTTCTACATCTGGATGCTGACTAGTCTCTTTTTTTAAAAAAACTTTATTTATTTATTTGCCTTGGTGTTTGCCTGGAACTGGAACTACAGACAGTTGTTAGCTGCCATGTGGGTGCTGGAAATCGAACCCGGGTCCTCTGGAAGAGCAGACGGTGCTCTTAACCACTGAACCATCTCTCCAGCCCCTGCTGACTAGTCTTAATGCCTTTTACCCACTGTTGTTCACTTTTCATAACACATACCAATTATCAAAGCCCACATCAAATCAAATGTCACACTCTAGTAGTGGGAGACTTCAATATCACACTTTCACCCTTGAATAGGTCAACCAAACAGAGACTCAATAGAGAAATAAGGGTCTAACAGATGTTATGGTGCAAATGAACTTACTATTTATAGAAATTTTCACCCAAGCACAAAGGAATATACATATACTCAGCACTCATGGAACTTTTTCTAAAAATGACCACATAACTGGACATAAATCAAATATCAACAGATACAATAAAATGGAAATAACCCCTTTTATCATATCAGACTACCAAGGTCTAAAGTTAGAGTTCAACAACATCCAAAATTACAGAAAGCCTACCAACTCATGGAAACTAATCATCACTGAATAGAACCACCTCTGGGTCAAGGAAGAAATTAAGAAAGAAATCAAACACTTCCTAGAATTGAACAGAAATAAATCCACAACACACTCAAACTTATGGGACACAATGAAAGCATTCCTAAGAGAAAAATTCATAGCACTAGATGCCTATATGAAAAATCTAGAAAAATCCCACACAAGAGAACTAACAGCACAGCTGAAATCCTTAGAACAATTAGAAGCAAACTCACCTAAAAGGAGTAGATGGCAAAAAATAGTCAAACTTACAGCTGAAGTCAATACAATTGAAACAAAAAAGAACAATACAAAGAATCAATGAATCAAAGAGTTGGTTTATTTAAAATGTCAACAAGATACATATACACTTATCCAAACTAAACAAAAAGCAGGAAAAGAGTATCTAAATTAACAAAATCAGATATGAAAGGGGGGACATAACAAAAGACCCCCAGGAAATCCAGAGAATTATCAGGTCATACTTTGAAAAATTTATACTCTCCAAAAATGAAAAACCTAGAAGAAATGGACAGCTCTCTGGACAGGTACCACTTACCAAAATTAAATCAAGAACAGATTAAAGACCTAAACAGACCTATAACCCCAAGGGAAATTGAAGCTGTCATTAAAAGTTTCCCATACAAAAAAAAAAGCCCAGGCCCAGATGGTTTCAGTGAAGATTTCTACTTGACATTCAAAGAAAAACTAATCCTAATACTCCTCAAACTGTTCCATACAGTATAAAATTAAGGAATAGTGCCAAGCTCTTTTTATGAGGCCCCAATAACCCTAATAGCCAAGCCACTGAAAGACACAACAAAGAAAAGGAATTACAGACCAATTTTCTTCAAGAACATTGATGCAAAAATTCTCAACATAATTCTGGCAAACAGAATACAACAACATATAAATGAAGTCATCTACCATGATCAAGTAGGCTTAATCCCAGGAATGCAAGTATGGTTCAACATACAAAGAACTGTTAATGTCTAAATCTTACACTTTTTTAACATTTACATAGCTAAAAATTTCAAATGTCCCTGTTATGCCCAAAGCTTGACCCTCAGAGAGACCACCAGAGACAGAGATAACTAAAATGCAATAGCAAGGTTTATTGTCAGAATGATATAAGCCAGGCAGGGAAGTTACCCCAAGCCTCTGTTGTTACAGATCCAGGAGCAGCTGCTTAACTTAGGTTATAGGGTTATTTTGTTTGTTTGTTTTTTAATAGGCAAAAGTCACAACCAAGTCAGTTGCTTGGTTACATGGTGCTGGTATGTTACTGACTGGCTCAAGCTCATACAACAAAGTTGGTTGCCTGGGGACATGGTACTGATGTGCTAATGATTAGATCATACTCAGGGATTTTCTACACTAGGGGGTTCTTGGACCTCATCTAGGTGACTTGTTTTTGATTGACTGTCTCTAGATTGGAACATTTCATGGTTTAACCTCAAGGCATATTCTTGACTAATGCTGGATTTATTCTTCTCCCAGAACTGGGTGGGTCCCCTGTTTGTTCTATTCATTATTCTCCCAGAAGTGACCAGGTATCAGACATATTCTTTTCCCAGGATTGGTCAGTCATGTCTATTCTTTTCCCAGGACTAAGCTAAGTTATTCTCTTTAGTTCCATATTCAAGGGATGGCTTTCTTGTCCTGAACATTTGAATCTATATGAACATTAGGTTCCTGATAGGTTTATGCTGTTAAGGTCTGCCCACACACAGTTATAAAAGTGGACTAAGCAAGCATAAGAGGCAAATGCTGGCCTTCTTTAACTAGACTTCCTGCATACCTGTTAATGGGTCTCTGTGAAGCTGGTACCTCTGCACTTAGTCCCAGCTGACCTAACCTTCCCCTTAAAGATGTTTTTTTTGTTGTTGTTGTTGTTTTTTTATTTTGTAGCCCAGGTATTTTCACACCAATGTCTCAATCTAAAACTTTGTGCCAGAGTATCATGGAGCTTCTGTTAGTACTTCCGTAGTGGCAAACCAAAAGAAGAAAACATAAAAATATCACCTTATCTTTACTAAGTTTTCCAGGGTTCATTATCCTCTTAAAACATTTTGTTAAAAATGGTCCTCAAAAGTGAAATGTTCCAGAATCATTCCATTCAGCATAACAAGACAGAAAAACTGTTTTGTTCTCTTTTTTCTTTTATTTCCCCACCCTTTTCTTCTGTAGTTGAAGGGTAGCTCTGTTTCTTTGACTTGCTCACAACATTTTAGTAAGCCATTAAGAGATTTACCTCTATATTTTTGTATGTAGCTGTGTTTGTTTATTCATGTGTTTGAGAATATCAGTGTGTGTTCAAGAGTGAATATATGTATGTGTGACTGCCTTTGATAATGTATTCTAAGACAATGTTTACCTTTTTTTAAAAAAATCCAGCATCCGCCAGCTGGCTTGGAGTTCAATTAGGCTGGCTCTACTGGATGGTAATGAGGCTTAGAGATACCTCTCCAATGCTAGGAAAACAAGTACATATCAATATACCTAGATTTTTATGTACATTATGAGTATCAAACTTGCATGGTAAACACTTTACCAACTGAGCCATTTTTCAGCCTCATCATTCCCTTTTATTTTCAGTTGATGGATATGGTATTTTTTTGTGTTCAGCTTTCTTCTCCAGGCTGGAGAATCCACTATCTATAGTTGAATGACACATGGATCTGGCAATACTTCCAAAGAAATGCACTTTAAGACATCAGCATTTTTCTTTTTTCCCATTCTCCCATGTATTTCTTCTTTTAAATATACATCTCCAAGCTGACCTTTCAGGCAGAATTGATTGTTCTTCCTCTGTTGTTTTTTCTTCTATACTTTGGCAGGTTGTTGACAAAAAACAACTCATTGAAATGGTTTAAATTGAATAATTATGGAAGCCAGCATGGAATGTTACAACACATCTGAAAAGTAAAAGAAAAATAATCTTCAATTGCCCACTCACCATGAGATAACCTTGATAATTATTTTGATATATTTCTTGAAGTACTATTTTACACATCATCTAAAATATCATTCACAGTATAATTACACTATGTTATTGTTACCTCATGGAATATATTAAACACAGCTTAGTAGGTATATGAACTTCGAATAATTGCTAAGCATCACAATATTTTATAGAGTGTTATATCAGGTTTCTGTCCCTATTTCTGTCCCTGCTTGTAGCCACTTCCCCCCCAAAAGCATGACTCAGAGACACTTATATTAATTTCATCTTGTTTGGGCTAGGTCTCAGGCACATTGCTAGCTAGCTTTCACCTTAATTCAAACCATTTCTATGAATCTATTTGACCAAATGGCCCAGCCCATGGCTCACCTGGGTTCCTTACATGATTCTTCCTTTGAAGCTGGATTGAGTCTGTCCAATTCTGCTCTCCTCATACCTGAACTTCAATCTCACCACCAACTAAGGTATATCATTACACCTGTGTTGTCTGAAATATTGATGTGCTAATACAACTTCCAGTCTCTCTTCTTGTTGGTCTTTATACTCCATGATGATTTCCAATTACTTAGGTAAATGGTTCATAAACAAGAGTTACTTTATTTCTGAAATCATAATTTTCAGACTTTTTTGGCATATACAGAACTATATTAAGAAAATTTTATTAAGAAAATAAGAATGTTATCCTAAAATTTGGAGACAAATGGATGGATTTGGAGAATATCCTCCTGAGTGAGATATCACAAACCCAGAAAGATAAGCAGGGGATGTATTCACTTATTAGTAGACTTTAAACAAAATGCTAAGCTTGTCCAAACTGCAAAACAAACAACCACTGAACATCTTGGGATCTTAAACAACTTGGACTGGAACCTTGGAGCCCATTCCCTCCAGAGGAACACCTGACCTAGTCTTGATGTTGGGATGAGAAAAGCAGATCTGCCTGGAGTGGATGGTGAATTAAGCTACCTTGGGTTCTTGGGACCTTCTTCCCTTGCTGGGGAGGAGATAAAGTGATGGGCAGAAGAATGAGTGACTGGGAGAGGATGGAGGGGGAAGGGAGTATGGATAAGGGGATACATGGATAAAAATATGATATCATTCATAATAAAGAAACTATTAAAAAAAGAAAATAAGAAGTCTGTCTCAAACATCCTAAATATCCAAAGAACCAGAAAAAATGATGCATCGTAAAAAACATAGGAATTCCCAAATAAAATACACATTTATTGTTGTAGTAGAAAGAGAAAAATTGATACATAATTTTTAAAGTCTCAAAGAAGTATCTGCCTGTCTACCTCAATAATTAATGTATACCATTTCCTGGATTCTGAGATTTTTTAATATGTAAAAGTATTCTGTAACATAGTCAAAATAACTGATATTTAAGACCATGAAAGTGATTTAAGAACATTAAGTTATGGCCAAGAGAAAATAAAGATGTGGGCTGAACATAAAGGGAAATAAACATTAGGCTATCCCTTTATACCCTTCTCATTAAAGAGGTAATATTTAAATAAGGTAATACTGACATAAATTTATTTTTATATTTTTACATGTGGGGAGGGTATATATACAGAATTTCCAGAAAAAAAATAAATGTGGGTCTGTGGTTAAATATTAGTAGAGAAATAGTCTTTAATGTTGTTGCCTTAAATGTGAGGGTTTTTTTTTTATTTAATAAGTAAGCTTTCCTTCCCTCTCTTCTCATTATGGCTTAATAATCATTCTATATTACATATAAACACAGATTTTCACAAATCTTTTTCCAAAACAAATAGAAAACAAAGAAAGAACAGAAGAAAGAAAGGAAGAAAAGAAAGAAGAAATAATGGAAGGAAGAAATAAAAAAAGTAAAGAAAGAAGAAAAAAATCAGTGCTAAGCTCATTAAAACCTTAGGGAACAGAGAAGATGAGCAAGTTTCAAAGTAGGTGGTGCAACTTAAGAGTGATTTGTCTCTGTATAACACTAAAGCATTCTAGAGTTGTTCTAAATCTTCTAATTTTTTTACATGTTAATTTTTCTAAAAACTTAAATATTACAGCAAATACTAGTTGATATCTGTGGAAGGAAAAAAAGAAGTGTCTATATAAAATAATTTATTGTATAATAAAGACATTGTTTACATTATCTAATAAAGAGAACAACATCAATATAAATAAATATTTTATGCACTGTGTGATGGTTCAAGTAAAAATGGCCCCAGTGAAAGTGTAGCCATAGGGAGTGCTACTATTGAAAGCTGTGGTCTTGTGAAATAGGTGTGACCTTGTTGGAAGAAGTGTGTCACAGGGTTGGCTTTGTGCTTTCTAATGTCCAGGGTAGATCCAGTGGTGCTTAGTCTTTCTATTGACTGCTGATCCAGATGTAGAACTCCCAGCTTCTTCTTTATCACCTTTATGCCTGCCAGATACAATGTTTTACATGATGATGATAATTGACTAAATCTCTGAACTGTACACCAGCATCAATTACATGCTTTTCTTTATATGTGTTGCCACAGTCATGGCATCTCTTCATGGCAATAAAACTCCATAGCCAAAACACACTGATATATGACTTATATCAGGGGAACTTTTGTCAATTTTCCACTATGAGCTGCATGTTTATATGTTCCTTATCATATCATATTTCATAAATGTGATAGAATATGGTGAGTCTGTTGGTCAGTGTATACACCTGAGAACAGACAACACCCAAGTTGAGGAGAACAGATCACCATACACATAGTATATATAAACCATATATTCACTATACATGAACATAAAATGGGGTGTAAAGAAGGATATACATTTATTTGAACTCATGATTATTCTTTTTTTGCTTCAATTCTGTCTTAACCATGATCACTTTCCAATGTTTCCAAGAAAAATGTGTCTTACATTTCAGGATGAAAAGTTACTTTGTTTCGTTTTGTGTGTCTGTGTGTTTTAAATCACTTTATTCACCCGTCATCTTTCAATGAAAAAAGAATGTATTTGCTTTAAGTCCACTAATAAATGAGTACATCCCCTGCTTATCCTTCTTGGTTTGTGAGACTTCACTCAGGAGGCTACTCTACAAATGCATCCATTTGCTGGCAAATTTTAGGATATCATTTTTTCTTACTGCTGAGGAGTATTCCATTGTATAGATGTACCACAGTTTGTTAATCCATTTCTCAGCTGAGGGGCATCTAGGTTGTTTCCAGGTTCTTGCTATTATGAATAATGCTGCTATGAACATAGTTGAGCTAATGCTTTTGGGGTGTGAATGTGTGTCTTTAGGGTATATGCCCAATAGTGATATTTCTGGATCCTTGGGGAAAGTGATTCCCAGTTTTCTGAGAAACCTCCATACTGCATTTCAAAGGGCTTGAACAAGTTTACACTCCCACCCACAATGGAGGAGTGTTCCCCTTGATCAGCATGCTCTCCAGCATAGGCTGTCATTTGTGTTTTTGCTCTTAGCTATTCTGACAGGTGTAAGCAAAATTTCTGGTTTGTCTGTAGAAGGCTGGCTTAGCAGAAATTTGTGGTGGCCATAGTGCATCCGTGGGCATTAGCTGTAACTTACTGTGCTTTCTTTATCTGTAGCTGACCCTAACCTGGCTTAAGAAGCTTTACATTTTATTTTTTATGTTTCATGTATTTTAGAGAAAAGATAAGTACTATTACTGTATGGTTCTTTTGTTATCTATTCTTAATGTTTTGCTTTTTTATATAATGTGTAATATGGATTTTTAAAAGATCAATAAAAAGAATCTTAAACTAGCCAAATATTTTAAAAAGAAAAACTTTAACCTTCAATATCACTTAAGTATTTTTTTTATTTAAACATTATTTTCCAAGTGAATTAAACCTATTATTGGTTTTAGTATTTAAAAATAGGAAATAGTGCATAGCTCATAGAATTGTTAAAAAATTTCAAAGAGTTTTTAGAATGTCTAATTTAGTAATTTATTGTACTTAATTACTGTACAATAATGCTGCTTTCTTTTCCCTGAAGGATCCTGGCCCCACTCTTCTGCTAAATGACTGTTTGTCTCCCTTGCCAAATCTCTGCCATTTTTTCAAACCAGTCACTTGGGATGCCTTGCCCCTCCGTTTTCAAGTTCTTTTAATTTCATGCCTGAACTGTTTCAATAGTCTCTTGTCTCTGATCTCCAGTTTATTTTCCCTCCCACCTCCTTGTTCACTGTTGCCAGACTAATCTTTCTAAAGTATCATTCTGATGTTGCCATTTCCTTGTTTGAAAAATATTTAAAGAATTTCTAATAGATACAAAGAGAATTCAAAACAATTTACTGACAACAGAGTAGGTTCCAACAGTATTAACTAGCTAGCATTTATTACTGAGCATTAAGAATTCTGACATTTTGCAAACATTTCTAGTAATCCTCAGAGCAATGAAGCAAGGCAAAGATTGTTATTTTTTTTTTTTTTTTGACAAATAGGAAATGTTGGATTAGACAGGATTCGGAAATATCTGAAATATGACAGTTAGCAGGTAAGAGCAGATAAAGGAGACTCTGGTTTTGTTTCCCTGTAAACGTCTGTCTTTTTTTACGTATCGAATTAAGCAATTGTATATTTCCTCTGTATAGTTTCCATTTCTGTATTTTATGTGTTTCTAACTATTTGACTTCACGATGGCATCTACTATTAGATTCCCTGACAGTGAAGAGAGTTGGTATCTTTTTGCATCCCTTAGAACATACCTAGAATAGAAAGTATATTCAGAAAAAGTTTATATTGTTTGGAGAAGTACTTAATTAAAAATAGAAAGATGGCATCACTGATATCTAAAGCAATGTTGAGATTCAAGAACAGGTTAAGGGCAATGAAGGTAACTTTGTAAGATGGTAAAGGTATTAAGTGTGTGAGAATTAGATGAAAGACTAAAAATAAAAATCAAACTGTAAATTATACACTTTAAAGTTATATGATAAATTTTACCTATCTTCTTGTTCTAGTCTCTGGTTAAAAATTGTGAAATTCATTCGTGTTCAATTCACAGTGTACTACTGAACCTGTTATCTAAAGATCTGTCTGCCTAGTAGTCTGTTTTAGGAAAAAATATGCCAATCATCTAAAAAAGAAAATATAATTTTATTATCTACTTGTGATATTGAGAGTGTAACCTTTTAGAATTATTAATATGTTAAGGTTTTTGCTTTTAATTTTTAGTGTATGTATGTGCACTTGTGTGTGTTTGTGTGTGCTTTTTCCTCTGGGTTTTTAAAAAAGGATTAGACAACATTAATTATTACATATAGGAATTTCAAATGTATTTGAGAAGAATAATTTAACAACACAAAATGTTTACAAGTTCTACTATAAGATTTGATTGATACACTGACTATCAAATTTGAAAAGAATAGACAGACCCAAAGGAATTTTCTCATTTAACTGCTAATAAAATATTAACATGATTAGGCCTTTAAAACATAAATTAGAATCTCCTTTCATAAAAACAAACACACATACCTGAATCCCAGAATTTTAGCTTCCACTGAAAATAGCTGAATCTCATTGCAGAAAAGAATTAGCAATAAACCTCTCATAATTCTTTGTCTTTCTGGAACAAATGTTAGTATAACACATGAGCAAATCAACTCTTGGAAATTAACTACTAGTATTTAAGCAGAAGGAATTTTAAAATTAACTACTTAGTTAATTTCTTACCCAGTTGTCATATTGAATGATTAAAAAAATTATAGAAAATGCATGCAAAAAGACAAAAAAAACAAAAACAAAAGTTAAATATTCAATATTACTAATACATGGAAACTCAATTTCAATCAATGGTGTTTAGAGTTATAAAATTTTAAGCAATAAAAAATTATTAATAAGAGAAAGTATGTTGATACAATAATTGATATTTGTCATAATTATAAAAATGATCTTATTTAATTTGGGGGTAATTTTCCATTGTCTTCTTTAATGGCATTGACTGTCTGCTTTGCAATGTAATTGGTTTCAGCTGCTAGCCATCTGACAAAGTCAATTATTTCTTTTCTATCTTGTGGTTCTGGGAGAGATTTCAATATGTCCTGAATTTTGTTTGAAGTACATCTGTTGTTATATAGTAAGAAAGGAGAATGGAATCATTATTCCTAACATTAAACCTCTGCATAAGAATATAGTCACAAAGAGTAAATGTAATCAATTTCCATCATGGGTATAGAAAATTTCTTTTTTTCATTGAAAGTATTTTTTTTTCTCTCCAAACTGATAACATTTAAGTGTTTAAAACTGTAAGCCTTCAAAATACATTAGGAATTTTTTGTTGCTGAACTAAGCAATTCTATGGAAAAAGTAAAAATATGTTTCATATTTTGATGCCTAATTGGCATATGAAAATTTGGCAGAAAGTGTGTTTATTTGTGTTTACAAAAAGAAAACTTGTATGAGGTTTCTGGCCCAAACTTTCTAGTCTGTCCCAGAGGTTTAGGACCAACTCTCAGCCCTGCTTAGCCTCAAATAATAACACACAGGCTTATATTAATTTTACACTGATCGGCCTAGGGCCCAAGCAAATAAATTGCTAGTCTTTACCCTTAAACTCATCCATTATTCTTCTCCTGTATAGCCATGAGGCTTGGTATCTTTTCTTTGAGCAGCATTTCTGTTTTGTTCCTCTGCATCTGCTGCCATCTCCTCATAGGGTCTCTGTAGCATCCCTGTGGCATCTGTCTGCTCTGAGATGTTCCCAGAGTATTCTTAGCCTGGTAGCCCTGCCCACACTTCTTGTCTACCTTTGGCCAATCAGCTTTTTATTAAACCCATAGGCGGGACAAATATTTACAACATTACCATCGTAATCTCACTACGGAAACTGTCTCTGATACTCAATTGTAGTTTCAAATTTAAAAGACATATTGTTCATGCACTATCAATGAGGATGCAAAATCCCAGTATATCTTCTCCTTTGCTTCTAGCCACTCCTTCTAGTCCATCTCTATTAACTTGTGACTCACTTAAAGACCCACAAAATTATTCTACACTAGGGACTCCACAGCCACCATACTTGGCTCAGGGTCAAGTAGTTTCCTTGTCCCTTTCTTCCCCAGCTTCACTCTGTTGTCTGTAGGGTACCACTATCTCAGTTTCTTCTGCACGCTTTAGCCCCTCATCTCAGTCCATCCCCATTCCCTTCAGATCCGTCTCTATCCTTGACCTGACCAAAGGTAACACCCGTTTTTCCTCTGGCTCCCTTTGTGAAGCCAGATAACAAGTCTTACTAAAGAGAACTCTAAAATTATCTCTTTCTGCATCCTTCAAAACCATAATTGATTTCAACCTCATCAGAGACTTCCTAGTCTGAACTCAGAGTTCAACAAAAATTTTAGATCTGGGAAAAATGACAGTCTAAATGCTAAAAGCCAGTATGGACCAAATACTGAAAATGAACCATTATTTCTTTTGTCCACAGCCTATCTGATATATATAATAACAACTCAGTAATTGAGCACCCACTCAGCAAAGTCAAGACTGGATGGAAAAACCATAAAAAACTCACAAACATCATAAATCCAGATATCTAAATCTCATAAAAAGCAAAACAAACAAGCAAACAAAAGTCACAAACATGGACAAATTGCCTCCTGGAGAAACCAGCATTCTTGATTGTAACATGCCCTAATGAAAATAAATTAGGCACAAGATAGGAACTTCAAAATACCAATTATGAGTATAATTATGGATCTTATCAAGGGTATATCTAGGCCAGATATTGGTGGTGGTGCATGCTTTTAATCCTAGCACTCTTGTGGCAGAGACAGAAGGATATCTAAATTTGAGGCCAGCCTAGTCTACAAACTGAATTCTGGGACATTCAGGGATAAACAGAGATATACTGTCTTAAAAACAAGAATAAAACAAAATGCATGTGTATACACACACACACACACACACGGAGGATATGAATAAATGTCTCCAAGAGAATGGACAACACAAATGATTAAATGAAATAATGGTAACAATTTAAAATATTAAAGTAGAAGTTAACGTACAAATAATATTATTTTGGAAAAATCAAACTGAAATACTGTTTAAAATAAAAAATGTTGAATACAAAACAATTGTTGAGAGGCAAACTTAATTTACATATAAAAAGGAGAAAGAGGGAATTTAAAGTTTTAAAAAAATTTTAAAAAGCAGCACAAAGAAAATGTTAAATCTAGAAATAAAAATTAATCCTAAAATACCAAGAAAATCTGGAGAATTATGAATAACATGATTACAATGAGGAGAAGAAATTCAGGTCCAATTGAAAAAAATCCAATAGACAGAAAATATTTCTTAAAAAATAATTATAAAAGAAAAGCTTCTAAATCTAAATTTACAAAGGCAAATGAAAGTGCAAAAGGGATTCAGATTTTAAATATATAGGATTTTTTAAAAAGCTGTAAATTACACATAAAAAATAAAATAAGCATTAAAAATACAGAAGGCATAATAAAAGCTTCAAGAAAAAAGTACCACCAAGTCACATATAAAATCAGGTAAATTAGAATATCAGCTGTCTTTGCAATGAAAACTATGAAAGACAGAAGGGACCGAAAAAATGTTTTTACAGGTACTGAGAGACTACCTACAAGAGAACTATCAATTACAATAAAAGGAGAAACACATTAGATTCTATTTTTTTCTTTTTTATTATGAATAAAGAAGTCACATTTTCTATCTGTGTATATTCTTATTCAAGATCCTTTCCCTTTCCCACCACATCAGGTCACTCTGTCTTCTCCACATCTCCCCATCTCCTCCCCATCATAGGCAGGAGGTCCCAAGGTTCCAAGGTCCCAATATTAATCATTTCAGAATCCACTCTTGACAGATCAAGTTTTCTCCCCCCAACAACAAGACTGAGTCAGGTGTTCCTCTAGAGAAAGTGGGATTCAAGGTGTCAGTCCAAAGTGTTTCATGTCTCAAGCTGTGCAATGATTGTGGTTTGCAGCTTGGGCATGCTTTGCTTTTTTCTTTTTTGTTTAGAGTCTACTAATGAGTGAGTACATCCCCTGCTTACCTTTCTGGGTTTGAGATACTTCACTCAGGAGGATATTCTCCAAATCCATCCATTTGCCAGCAAATTTTAGGATATCATTTTTTCTTACTGCTGAGTAATACTCCATTGTGTAGATGAGTCACAGTTTGTTAATCCATTCTTCAGTTGAGGGGCATCTAGGTTGTTTCCAGGTTCTTACTATTACAAATAACGCTGCTATGAAAATAGTTGAGCTAATGCCTTTGGAGTGCCACTGTGCGTTTTAAGGGTATACATCCAAAAGTGGTATTGCTGAGTCTTTGGGGGAATTGATTCTCAGTTTTCTGAGAAACCACCATACTGCATTCCAGAGTGGGTGAACAAGCTTACACTCCCACCAATGGAGGACTGTTCCCCTTGCTCTGCAACCTCTCCAGCATAGGCTGTCATCTGTGTCTTTTATCTTAGCCAATCTGACAGGTGTCAGATGGTATTTCAAAGTTGTTTTGATTTGCATTTCTCTGATAGCTAAAGATGAGTACTTTTTCTAATGCCTTTCATCCAATGATAATTCTTCTGCAGAGAATTCCCTTTTTAGTTCTGAACCCCGTCTTTTGATTGGGTTATTCAAGGTTTTGGGCTCTAGATTCTTAAGTTCTTTATATATCTTAGAGATCAATCCCCTATCACTTGTAGAGTTGGCAAAAATCTTTTCCCATTCTGTAGGCTGTCGTTTTGTCCTATTGACAGTGTCCTTGGCTTTACAGAAGCTTCTCAGCTTCAGAAGATTCCACTTATTGATTATTGATCTTAGTGTCTTTGTCACTGGTGTTATATTTAGGAAGTGGTTGCCTGCACCAATTCATAGAAGTGTAACTCCCACTTTCTTTTCTATCAAGTTCAGAGTGGCTGGGTTTATATTCAGGTCTTTCATCCACTTGGATTTGAGTTTTGTGCAGAGTGACAGCTGCGATCTATTTGCATTTTTCTGCATACAACGCACACAATTTTCCATTGAATATTTAGGGTCTCTTTGTCGAAGATCAGGTGTTCATAGATTTTTGGGTCAATGCCTAGATCCTCAGTTCTATTTCTGTGATCCACAAGTCTGCTTTTATGCCATTACCAAGCTGTTTTTATTACTGTAGCTCTATAGTATAACTTGAAGTCAGGGATGGTGATGCCTCCTGAGGTTCTTTTGTTGAGCGAAATTGTTTTAGGAATCCTGGCTTTCCTGTTATTCCAAATGAAATCGAGTATTGTTCTTTCAAAGCCCAAAAAATATTGTGTTACTATTTTGATGGGAAGTGCATTGAATCTGTAGATTGCTTTTGGTAGAATTGCCATTTTTACTATGTTGATCCTAGTTTTTATTTTTTTATGTTTCATGTATTTTAGAGAAAAGAGAAGTTTTATTACTATATGGTTTTTTGTTATCTATTCTGAATTTTTTGCTTTTTATATAAATTTTTATATTGATTTTTCAAAAAAACAATAAAAATAAGAAACTATGTTACTTGAGTATTATCTTATTCAATTATCTTTTTGAATAACCATTGTTGTATCTTTGCATTTCAGGCAATGAATTTTGCAGAAATAAACATAATTGTATACTTAAAAAAAGAAACCTAGCCAGGGTACTGATTCAAAACAATAGCTGTTTTACTGTGTAAAGTACTCTAATAAATCAGGAGTAACTGTTCATAGTCGCCCTAACTTCTATTTAAATTTTAATACAAGAAAAGGAAGATAAGTTGTTGTTTTGTTGCTTTAGTGTTTTATCTATCTATCTATCTATCTATCTATCTATCTATCTATCTATCTATTTATTAGTATGTTAGAACAAAGAGGATTCATTATACAATAATACACCTGTATTTGCTCACCTGTACAAAATGACAACAACCCCTTGAAGGACATGCAGGCTCCTTTTAAGCACAGCTAATGAAAGGTTCAGTTTCGGCTACATATTGGGTAAGCAATCAACAGTTACATTAGCATATATCTAATTGGGTAGGCTTTGGGCTTCTCATTGTGTATACATTTACATATGCTTGGATGTGACTCAGAATGGGGCTGCTGGGATTTGTTCTTTAGATACTGTGAGGTTGATATAGCCCCTCTGTGTTTGTTCTCTTCCTCAAATCTGAATATAAGGACCTTGTAAATAAATGAAAAAAGTAAAATAAAGTAAAATGGAAAGTTTGGTCAAAATTATAAAAGATGGAAGGGAATTACAGGTAAAAAAGTAATAAAAAGAACAGCATAAAAAATAAAAACAAATATGGTAACTATTAGTCTAGGTATTTCAATCACATTAAATTATGTCTAAATCAGTTAAAGGATATATTCATTTTTAAAAATAGATGAAACATGATATACATATTTTCTCTCTAGAACTGAATATCTTTCTAACTTTTAATTGTATAAAGTCATAGTGTGAGATGTGGTAAGTTGATACATATTAACAAAATACAATGATCAAATAAGAATAAATATTATTTTTACTTTTTAAGCACATATTAAAATTTTTGGCTGTCTTTTAATTTACAAAATCTATGAAGTATAATATGGTATCTTAATACATGTATAAATTCATAAATCATCAAATTAAGGCAATTAAAAATTCCTCCTTTTTATCACACTTTGGAATTTGACCATTTTTTTCTAGTCATTTATGGATCCTATGACAAATTATTTTAAAGTATAGTCACCCCACAATTCTAGACTGCATTGTGACCTGTATGTTTAGTAATGATATTTAAATCCCTTTCACCTCCCAAGATATTTGAGCCTGCAGTAATTGCTAGTTTATGTTCAGTTTGACTTTTCAATCCTTTAAAACTAACCATATAAGGAAACAAAATGTCAGAGTTGTCTAAATTATACTCACTTAACATAATATCCTATAATTTAATGCATTTTGTTGTATATTAGTACATATATTATTAGTACATACATATATTAGTACAAATATACACATATAAATGTGTAAATATTACATTTTTCTTCAAT
This sequence comes from Sigmodon hispidus, assembly GCA_004025045.1. Taxonomy (NCBI): domain Eukaryota; kingdom Metazoa; phylum Chordata; class Mammalia; order Rodentia; family Cricetidae; genus Sigmodon; species Sigmodon hispidus. The sequence goes on from PVIH01007881.1 coordinate 29,927, forward strand.
TAATTTACTGATGGAAATCTAGATTCATTCTATATTTTAACTACTGTGAATATATTGTAATAACTCTATGCATTCATGCGGAAACTGTTACACAAATTTCTTGACCATCTGAGTTTTGTTTTTATGATTCTCTCAGGTTACCTTTTTTATGTTATAAAGTTTTTATGTTTCTTTTATAGTTCAAGCATTTATCTTTTTTAGATAAATAATTCATATAAAAATATTTCCTTTTTGCTTCAGAGTTCAGGATTTATAATCTGTCATTGAAGCAAAAGACATGATATAACATTCTCTTACAACACCCAGTGCAAAAATTCCCAACTATTTTTAGGAAAATAATGGTTTCATACATGGGATAAAACAATATAAATTCAAAATGCATTTATAAGTGTTAGCTTTGACACTCTTTTAAGGCTTTATATGAATACACAATCAGAAGGAGCAACAAGATACCTTTCTTCAAATGTCAGCTATATGGATTTCAAGGAGAATTCACTTGTACTGTTTTAGAATGTCCTGTCCTGCCTGTCATTGAACAGGGAACAGTAAAATTTCCAGATATGCTATTTTACAAATAAAAAGGAAAAGACAGGGATGAAAGGAACAATTCAAATTTTATATTCTTTCCATGTGAGTTGAATATTCCTCCTCCTTCTCTGCTACCCCACAAGCCCCATCAACTCCCTCAAACCTTCCAGGCTTATGCCACAAAATGTGCCTTTCTCTTTTCTGCCTCCCCACTGAGCCAGCATAAACATTTTAAGCCTTAGCCTTGGCTCAATCCAAGGTCCTTTGTTTTCATTAATTTTACCATCTTTCATGGCTTCCTTGGGAGCTTTCCTATCTTCTTCATTATTGATGGTGACATAATCCACATGCTTTGGAAGAATTAGTTTCCCCTTCAGTGAATATTCTTACATGAGCATAGCGCTCACATGACTCTTAAGTTTTCTTCAGAGGAATCCTCAGATAAACCTTTGACAATCTGTTTTGGATGGCTCACTTCTTATATTTGGCAATTTCTCTGGGTACCTGTAGCAGCCACATATATCTTTAATCTTCATTTTATTACAGAGTGTCATGCTTCTTTAGCATCTTTACCTGAAGAAATTCTATAAACGTGAGTCCTTTAGATTTGCTGGCTTGTTCTTGAACAGTTAGATACAAGGTGCTTTCGCAAATGATTACTGACGAGCTTCTTCTGTTGAACTTTAGGAAAGATTACTTAGGCCTATTTTTTTTTTATTTAAAAAGTTTGTCATATCTATATCTACTCTGCCTACCCTTCACTTCCCCCTGTTCTTCCCATTCCTCCCTCAACCTTACCCTGTCCCATTCCCCCATATATTCCCCAAGAAGGGCAACGAGTCCCAAGGAAGGTCAACCTTAAAACAGGAATGAATGACTTGGACCTACTTCAACTTGATATAGCTGACTGAAGCCAAAGTTTTGATTCACTACACCAACCATTATATTTCTGGCTCCCTCTGTCCTTGCCTTTTCTCTACAGTCTGTAGAAGGGGAAAGCAGATTATGCATAAAGCTTTGGCTTTTTGTTTTCAACAGAGTTTATTTCTGTATAAATTATTTAAATTCAACATATTCAATTCTCTTAAATTTAGGATAAACAATATCTTTACTTTTCCTATCCTGGATATGGATATCTATGACATTTAAATACACTAATGTTAATTAATCCAGAGTGATGATGAAAGAAAATTTTTGGCTTAAAGTATTTTTACATCTATAAATTTCTTATTATTTTTTCTTTTTAGATTTTCTTTTTTTTTTCAGTTTTACAGCCACACACTTCTAAAAGCTGAGTTCCATGGGCTTTTCTAGGTATTCAGCAGATTACAAATCCTCATAGCAATTTTTTTCATTTGTGCCAGCTCTGACATTCACAACAGCAAAACCATTTTATCCAAAATTTTACTAATGGCAACTTTTATAACAGTGAAAGATTTGGTGGGATTACAATTTTCAATAGACAGATTAAAAAGCAAATATATATATATATATATATGTATATATATGTCTTCTTAACCTTCCAACCTCTATGTCTGACTTTAGGAGCTTCTTTCTATTTGGCCATTTACTTTGTTTTTCAGATACTGCCTTCCTAGGCTCTCCCCCACTTCTTTCTCTTTTTTGTCTTCCTGCTCTTCCTCATCATCTTACTCCTCGAATCTTCATGAACATTTTTAGCCACATTCTTGGTTTTCATAGGAACGACTTTTGCAGTATCTTGCTCTTCTTTTACTTATGATTTCCATAGCTTCTTCTGCAAAGTCACTTTTTTCTCCTTGTCATTATTGAAGCTACTGCTTTTGATGGAAACACTGCTTTTACTACCTGATGGCTCAAATTCCTACTGTTGCTCATCCTCATTATCTTTGCCCTTGTCATCTTCTCTATATTCACCTTCATCTTCATAACTGTGTTATTTCTTGATATTTTTACCTTACTTATCTCCTTTGGCTGGTGATGCTAACAATGTTTTGACTTGTGTAACAAAATTCTTACCAGGTGTTGCAAGTATTGCAGCTCCTTTAACTGTCTTCTTGTGACTATTGCATTTTTCTCTAGAGTTACAACTTTTTTCTATTGCTTGTGGAGATTCTAAACTTATTTGTTTTTTATTCAACCACCTTTTGGCTGCAGTTGTGCATTATAATGAAATAGATTTCTTGCCATTTTTTCCCCCGAGTGATGACTGCCTTTTCTCCACTGCTGTCATTTTTATCTTTTTGCATTTCTTCATCTTCACTTTTTTTTAAAACTTTCTTTTGAGAAGAAGCCATTTTCTTGGAGTTACAAAGAATTTTTCTGACCTTTGGAATTTTCCCCATAGTAGCTTTATGGCCATAGTGTGTGTGACAAGTAAAATGTACACAAAAGCTTACAGGAAATCTATCAACACTTACTGTGGTGGCTCTGGGCACAGAAGACACTGAAATATGTATCACTTATTGCCACCTATAGGCAGCATCTGAGGTGAAAGACTTATTTTTCATTTTCCCATTTTTTAACTTGTCTATTCAGTGTTATCAAAGTTTCCTTTGTGTTACAAAATCTTCTTAGTTTGATATATACCATTTCTTTGTTTTTGTTTTCTGTTGACAGAAGGTTTTACCAAATTTACATTATTTTCTATCATTATGTCTTGATGTGTTTGGCTTGAGGTTTTTTTGTGTGATTATGTGTGGTTATTTTTTGTTAGTTTCTTTGGTCTAGTTTGAAATGATTTTTCGAGTTGATATTAAGTTTTAATTCTCTAACCAAAAATATACAGGTTTCTCATCAGATATCACATATCAAAGAATGTCATTTCTCTGATTTATTTTGTAGGAGACTTGATTAAGAATTATCTGGGTAAAATTGTATGAGTTTACTTTTGCAGTCTCTATTCTGTCCTACTGTGTTTTAGATTAGTATAAATTTGTAGTACAATTTGAAATTAATTAATATATTTTCTTCTACTACTTTATTATGTTTATTTAAAAACCTTAGACATTTGTCATCTTTAATAATTTCATACCAAACTTTTTATTGATTTTTATAATTGTATAAACATGTATTTGATAGTTGATGAGGATTTATAGACTCTGAAGCTTTCTTTGGATAGCACAGATACTTTATCAATATAAATTATTCTAAACCATGTACATTATTTTTATTTGGAGTCATTCTTATATTTTATCAAACGGACAATAACATTTTACTGAAGAGATCTTTAATTTATATATATAAACACATACATTAGGTATATAAACACAGATAGGTATAGCAGTTGTATTAGGATTATGTTATTACATCTTAAGTAGTTGTTTCATCTACTAATTTAATAAAAAGTTGATTGGCCAGAGGCAGACAGAATGTGTGGGCAGGGCTCACACATTGAGAAAAATCTGAAAACATCTCAGAGCAGGACAGAGACACTACAGAGATGCTAGGAGACAGAGAGGAAAGAAGTTTAAATGCTCCTGAGAAAAGGAACTGAACCATATGGCTGAACAAGAATAATGAGTTATTTTAAGGGTAAAGAGTTAGCAAGCTTTATGTCGAAGACCGAGACCAATCAGCATAAAATTAATTAAACTGTCTGTGTATCTCCATAGGACTGAGAAACTGTAGGACTGATGAACTGCCAGGTTGCTAGGCCTTCAGAATCCTAGACTAATGGACTACCAGTGAAACCTCTGATCTAGGCACAAAATTATAAGCCAGAACCTAATACAACAAGTAGTAGTAATCAATAAGCAATAATTTCTACATTATGTTTAGAAAAGAATATTTTTATAGCAATAAAAGTTGTAATTTATAGTATAGATTGTTGTATATTGAATGATGATATTGATGGAAAAATTTTAAGGATACATACAAATTATTAAATGTATATGTATTTGCCAAAAAAGCATTGAGGAAATAAAATAATACCTTAGCAATTAACAGTACATGTAATACAAAGTTTCTGGCTTGTCCAGCCTCTGAACCAAACCCACAGACCCACAGTCCCACAGAAACAAACAGAGGCTTATATTAATTACATTATGCTGGCCTATAGCTCAGACATATTGCTAACTAGCTCTTATATCATATATATATATATATGTAATTCCATATATAATTTGGAATTTTACATTATGCACCCATTCAACTCAGTTATCAGACTTCTAAGATTCATGCCCACTCTTATGATCTCCCTATTTACAAAAACAACCATTCATGCTTCCCATTTACTTACTGGAGAATAATTAAACTCCCTGGGGACAGACCTTTAAAGAAAACAGTCTTTCCTCACCCTCACCCTGTTAGACGCTATCAAAGCAGAAGTGAGGCACTGTGTCATTTAGCTATGTTCTAACCTTGAGCTCTTGTGTACAATTACCTCTCTCTCTCTCTCTCTCTCTCTCTCTCATTCTCTCTCTTCTTCCTTCCCTTCCTCCCTCTGAACTCCTTCTCTCTTTCTTTTATTTTTAAGTCCACTAATGAGAGTAAATATCAGTTTCTCTTTCTAGAATTGTGAGACATCTCTCAGAAGGATATTCTCCATATCCATCCATTTGCCTGCAAAATTTAGAATATCATTTTTTTCTTACTGCTGAGTAGAACCCCATTGTGTATAGGTACCACAGTTTCTTAACCCATTCTTCAGTCAAAGGGTATCTAGGTTGTTTCCAGGTTATTGATATTATGAATAATGCTGCTATGAACATAGTTGAGCTAATGCTTGTGGGATGCAAATGTTCATCTTTAAGGTATATGCCTAAAGTGGTATTGCTGGATCCTTGAGGAGATTGATTCACAGTTTTCTGAGAAACCACCATACTGCATTCAAGAGTGGCTGAACAAGTTTACACTCCCACCAATAATGTAGGAGTGTTCCCCTTGCTCCGTATCCTCTCCAGCATAGGCTGTCATCCATGTTTATAATATTAGCCATTTACCTACACACCTATGAATCCCTGATTTTTGACAAACATGCCAAAAATATACAATAAAAGAGAGATAGTATCTTCAACAATTGGTGTTGGCATAACTGGATGGTAGTGTGTAGAAAATTGGAAATAGATCCAAACCTATTGCCCTGCACAAAACTTAAATCCAAGTGGATCAAAGACCTCAACATAAAACCACCTACACTGAACTTGATAGAAAAGAAAGTGGGAAATACCCTCCAATGCATTGGCACAGGTGACCACTTTCTAAATATAACACCAGTAGCACAGACACTAAGAGCAACATTAAATAGTAAGACCTTCTGAAACTGAGAATTTTCTGTAAGGCCAAGGACACAGTCAATAAGACAAAGTGACAGCCTACAGAATGGGAAAAGATTTTCACCAATCCTACTAGTGACAGAGGATTGACTCCTAGATGACTCTAACTTGTATCAAATTGTGAACAAATCTAGCCATGACATTCACATTCTCCTACTGCTATGAACTTCAAGCTATGAAATAGCTATATCACAACACATCTCTTTAATAATGAACTGTGAAATAACATATGTCCCAAATTATTGAGAATGTGAGCATATCTGTTTCCCAAGTAAATTTTCAGAGGAACAGTTTTAATTGTACTGTCTATCTTCTTTTCCCAATTTGCAGTTTATAAAGAGATCAGTATTTGGATATGTGTGTGAGAGAGTGTGTGTGTGTGTGTGTGTATATCAAGAAACTAGAGCTAAAAACCCTAAAAATGAAGTTCACAACTAAAAAGGGAATTATCAGCAGAAGAATTAAAAATGGCTGAAAGGCACTTGAAAAAATGCTCAACATCTTTAGCCATCAGAGAAATGTAAATCCAAACAACTGTGAGATACCACCTGACACCTGTCAGAATAGCTCTTACATCTTAATTCAGCCTATTTTCATTATTTTGTTTTGCCATGTGGCCCATGTCTTAATTATTTCTTTACATCTGTCTTTTTCAGGCACTAGATTACATCCCCTTTGACTCTTGTCTGTCTTTACTTATCTAAGTGTAGGGTGCGGTTGGCCCTTGCATAACTTGCTGGAACATTGCATCATGTTCCCCAGCTATTTCATCTGTGCCACTTATGCTAATTAGGTGTTGAGTAGTGACCTATCCAATGTGATCCCTGATTATGCTAATTTGGCACTCCTTACCACCTATCACCAGCTATATGCTAATGAGGTATTACTTTGGACCTATCTCCAGGTTTATGCTAATGAAGTATTACTTTGGACCTATCACCAACCATATGCTAATGAGGCATTACGTTGGGCACCAATCACACGTCCCAGCTACCCTATATAAGCAGGCTGCATTTCAGGCACTGGGTCTTCTTACCACCATTCTCAACTGAGCTGCACTCCAATAAAGTGTGATCCAAGAAGAATTGTGCATGTGGTGACTCGTCATTCTGCAGGCCAGAAAGCGGCTCATCACAAGTGGTGCCAAAACCCGGGAACCTTCACGCCCCACAGAGAAGACCAATTCAGCAATTCCCCTACTGTGCCTATTGCCCCACCTCTGTATTGTCAGCCTGGTGGGGGCATCTGTTCTAAGCCACCGGACAACACAAAAGTGTGGAAGAAAGTCCAGTGTGAGCTGTGTCCTAGCATGCCGCTGGCTTTTCCAGTTTTTCAAGAAAACTAGGGGCAAAGGTATCACGAGCTTTTAGATTTTAAGACAGTGAAATCCCTAGCAGAATCTTTCCGCACTTATGGCACTATTGTGTCTTTTACAGTAGCACAGGTTGAGGCATTGAGTAGATCTGCCATGACGCCTAGTGACTGGAGTAGCTTAGCAAAAGCGTGTCTCAATCCTGGGCAGTATTTAGACTGGAAATCATTCCTGACTGACATCTTTTGCCAAGACACCTGACCGACTTATAGTCCCTTATACAAAAGAACAAGTAGAGATATTGGCTGTCACTACCTCAGAATGGGCCATATTGGTTTGTGCCTTTTCTGGTACAATTGATAATCATTTGCCCAAGAGTGAACTTTTAAGACTCGTAGTTCAGCAGCCTGTGGTGTTTCCTCAGATCACAAGGGAGTAACCGTTGGGCAATGCCTTAACCATCTACACGGATGGGTCTAAGACTTGGAAAGGAGCCTACATGGTACAAGGAGGCTCACCTGTAACTGTTGAGTGCCGTCCAAATGCTCCCCAAATAGTAGAATGCCAAGTAGTTTTAGAGGTTTTTAAATGTTTTCCTGAGTCTTTTAATTTGGTATCTGATTCATCATATGTGGTGAATGCTGTTAAAAATTTAGAAACTGTTTCCTATATCAAACCCTCTAGTATGGTAGCCTCACTTTTAGCAGGAATAAGAGATGAGATTTTGCATCAATCCAATCCCTTTTATATTACCCATATCTGAGCTCACTCTTTGTTACCTGGTCCTATGTCAAAAGCCATTGAACAAGTTGATCTGGCAATGCGTGCTTTTATGGCATTGAACTCTGAAACACAAGT
>PVIH01007881.1:37979-96414 GCA_004025045.1 Sigmodon hispidus
CTGTTTTAAGAACTAAATTTAAAATTTCTAGGGAGATAGCTAGGAATATTGTGAAAAGCTGTTCTGCTTGTGTGCAATTCTTGCCTGCTCAGAAAATAGGGGTTAATCCCAGAGGCATTTTTCCACTTGAAATTTGGCAGATGGATGTTACCCATGTTCCATCCTTTGGAAAGCTTCAGTATGTGCATGTCTCCATTGACACATGTTCTGGGGTAATACATGCTACACCTCTTTCTGGGGAAAGGGTTCACAATGTCATTACCCACTGCCTTGAAGCTTGGGCCACTTGGGGCAAGCCCGATACACTGAAAACAGACAATGGGCCAGCCTATGCATCTAAGAGTTTTGCCTCATTTTGTCACAAAATGCAAGTGAAACATGTCACAGGCATGCCCTATAATCCACAAGGGCAAGGGATAATAAAGCGTGCACATCATACACTCAAGGACTTCCTGCAAAAACAAAAAGGGGGAATAGCAGAGAATTGCACCTCCAAACAAAGGCTCTCTCTTGCTTTATTCACTATAAATTTTCTAAATTTAAATGATAAAAATGAAACCATTGCCAAACATCATATGACATCAGAACCCAACAATCAAGGCAAAGTTTTGTGGACGGATGTACTTTCTAATCAATGGCGAGTCCCGGATCACGTTATCATTCGATCCAGGGGATCTTTATGTGTTTCTTCACAGAATCAGGAGCCAGCCTGAGTGCCAGCAAGATTGATGAGATGCGTTGAGGATGACTCTAAGGATGATGCTGATATGGACTCTCCTGATCGTCTTCCCCCTTGTCGCGCACAGCCTCGCCTGCAAGGAACACGAAACACCGGATCATTCTCTTTGCAGTTTATTCGGGCCTTTAATTATCTTCTTGTCTCTCACTCACTCACTCTCACTCTCACTCTCAGACATATGATGAATGACCACTCTTTCACGAATGACCCCAGGGGGAAGTCCGCTAGTGGCTAAATACCCTCTGGGCCTCCAATCCCGGTAAGCCATGTGGACATTGCCCATAGATCCCGAGGCGCCAGAAGCAAGCCACCATCCTTGCCTACAGCCAATAAGGAGTTGTTTATTCCCGAGAGCACTCACCATCCCATCAGGATGGTAGAAGGTGGAAACCAGCACCACCTTTAAGGCGTGGTACAACGCAGTTCCCTACAGATCCCCCTTCTTTATTTAAAAAAAAAGCAGGCAGAAACAGAGGTCTAATCTCTGAAGTGCAAAAGGAACATGTACAGGTATCACTCCAGGTGTCATCCACCCAGACAATCCCTAACCTGTCTGACACCCTTTTCACAGAGGCAGGCAGTTGGGTGTCAACCTGCATGCAACCAGACATACTCCTCATGAGTTCCTATAAGCCAGAGTACGCATGTGCAGTGCTAAGCCTCGCATCCTGCAAAACATTCTTAAGGCTTCTCCTTTAAAGAGGCCAAGCAAACTTAGGGGGACTGACCGACTCCAATGACTGAAAATGCTTGGACAACCGTGGCTGCATTGCGACACTGAAGGAACCTAACATGGCAAATGCACCACAGGCAAACTAGGAATATCAGCACCATCAGGCTCGCCAGAGCTCCCATTCCCACCCACTCTTTCTGGTGATCCACAGTGGTGGAGAATCAGGACGCCAGTCCTTCTGCCAGGTCCGGCATCCACTCTGGTAGAATTCACGATCACCATGGTCACTCTCAGCTGGGCCATCAAGTTTTTGAATTCACCAGTCCAGTTTCCTAAAAGATAACTTGACAACTGTTTAGACAGATTTGCAGCATGAATAAAGTTCTGATATTGTACATTAATCCCACATAATTCTGGAAACTTCCATTCACAGCCATGCTAGGCCAGCTGCCAAAGAGTATCAATCCACTCTTGGACCAGGTCGATCCTTTGATTAATAACCATCAAGCCCCCTTTTTAACTGGGCAATAAGATTCTTTTGTATGTCTAGAGCCTATACTACATTAGCCAATACCACATTCAAAGTCTGCACAGTCTGCACTATATGGCAGCCTCACAAGCAAGGAACACGCAACACTGGATCCTTCTCTTTGCAGTTTATTTGGGCCTTTAATTATCTTCTTGTCTCTCACTCACTCACTCTCACTCTCACTCTCAGACATATGACAAAAGACCACTCTTTCACGAGTGACCTCAGTGGGAAGTCCGCTCGTGGCTAAATACCCTTTGGGCCTCCAATCCCGGTAAGCCATGTGGACATTGCCCATAGGTCCCGAGGCGCCAGAAGCAAGCCACCATCCTTGTCTAGAGCCAATAAGGAGTTTTTTACTCCCGAGAGCACTCACCATCCCATCAGGAAGGTAGAAGGTGGAAACCAGTGCCACCTTTAGGGCATGGTACAACGCAGCTCCCTACACCCCTTGATTCTTGGGGAAAGTGGGAATTGGTCTATGGAGGCCGAAAAGATGATCCTTAAGCAAAAGTTCCAGATCACACGTTTGAATGCTACAAGATTGGAGCCTGTTACACTTGGGGACTTTACTTCTTGGCTCACTTCTGCCCTTTCCTTTTTCAAGGAGTTTGTGCGAGTGGGAATCTTTTCAGTCTACTGTTTATTTGGGATTGTTTTTTGCCTCTGGCTGGTTTGCCATATTCGCATCAGAGCGTGTCATGAAAAGGTCCTACTCACTCAGGCACTCTTGGCTGTTGATGCAGGGCACACCCCCGCAGCCTGGCTCTCTGCCCTTAGTGACTTATAATGATTGCCATTGCACAGAGAGGCTTTAGCTGCCATTGCACCTCTATAGGGAATCATTCTCCTCTTTGCACCCTGCCACCCTCACTGGCCTTGCATGCAGGAAGGCGTCTCAGGGATCCTGGCAGCAGGAAACAGCCTTTGAGCGGTGGGCACATCATGAGGTGAACACCTGTATGGGCTATATCCTGTCTGTGCCATTAGAAAAACAAAAAGGGGGAGATGTAGGGCACGGTTGGCCCTTGCACAACTTGCTGGAACATTGCATCATGTTCCCCAGCTATTGCATCTGTGCCGCTTATGCTAATTAGGCGTTGAGTAGTGACCTATCCAATGTGATCCCTGATTATGCTAATTTGGCACTCCTTACCACCTATCACCAGGTTTATGCTAATGAGGTATTACTTTGGACCTATTACTAGGTTTATGCTAATGAAGTATTACTTTGGACCTATCACCAACCATATGCTAATGAGGCATTATGTTGGGCACCAATCACACGTCCCAGCTTCCCTATATAAGCAGGCTACATTTCAGGGATGGAGTCTTCTTTCCACCATTCTCAACTGAGCTGTACTCCAATAAATTGTGATCTGAGAAGAATTGTGCGTGTGGTGACTCGTCATTCTGCAGGCCAGAAAGCGGCTTGCCACATCTAAGCTCTGATTTCCTCACCTACTTATAACATAGGCCATAGGCCGAAACAGTTCCTTTATTAAGAAATGATAATCAAAGCATACAGAAAAACAGTCCACATCACTTGCCATTTTTTTGTCTAATCAAAAATGAACATTTCAATTTCTTTTAAAATTGTATTTATTTATTTATTTTTAAAATGTCTTTATCCATGTATCTCCATGCTCACCCATCCTCGTCTTCTCACAGTTTCTCCCAGTATGCCTTCTGTCTCATCACACAACATTCCCCAATTCACTCCCCATAAAGATCAAGAAGTCCCAAGGTGGGTCATCTCAGCATGGCACATCTACTCCAGGCAGATTAAATTTTCCCATCACAATATAAAGACTGGACTAGGCACTCCTTTTTAGGAAATGGGCTCCAAGGTGCCAGCCCATTTACAAAAACACAGTCTGAACCCACCCCTCAATGCTCTACATACTGCCCATGCTAATCAAGCAAACACAGTCTTATCCTACCCCTCAAGGCTCTACATACTGCCCATGCTAATCAAGCATTACCTAACCTTAGAAGGCCTAGCTCCTTTTCCTGTGGTTTCCCAGTGGCTGTTCTTGATTCAGTAGGTTCCCCAAAGATCTAGCCAACCATGTCTGTTGGGATCATGATCCCTATTCCATTGCTTATGCAGACTAATATCTCCACTTGTCCAGCTGGAAGGGGAGATTGGCCCAGTGATCAGCCATGAATCTCCACCTCTTCTTTCATTTATTATTGGATCTAATTAGGGTGGTCATTTATTTGACTATTGGGGAATTCCTGTTTAGGCACCCCTTCCATTCTTGGTAGAAAACCTAGCCAGGGGCATCCTTTGAATTCTTGAATTCTTGGAATTTTTTTTTTTTTGGACTAAGTTTCTTGAGTTCTCTAGAGTTTTAGAGACTGGTCCTCTGTCAACTGTCAAAAGCTGGTGAAGAGCTTTTCCAATTCTGTAGGCTGTTATTTTGTTGTATTGACTGTGTCATTTGTTTACAGAAGCTTCTCAGTTTCAGGAGGTCCCATTTATTAATTGTTGCTCTTAGTGTCTGTGCTACTGGTATTATATTTAGGAAGTGCTCACCTGTGACAATGTGGTAAAGGGTATTTCCCACATTATTTTTTTTATCTAGTTTAGTGTAGGTGTGTTTATGCTGAGGTCTTTGATACACTTGAATTTGTGTTTTATACAGAGTGTTAATTATGGATCTATTTGCTTTATTCAACATACTACCATCTAGTTATACCAACACCATTTGTTAAAATACTATCTCTTTGCATTGAATATTTTTGGACTCTTTGACAAATATCAGGTGTTCATAGGTTTGTAGGATAAGTCAACATCTTTGATTCAATTCCATGACTTATATGTCTGTTTTTATGCCAGTACCAGGCTCTATCTATTACTGTATAGGTTGAAGTGAGGGATGGTGAGGTCTCCTGAAGTTATTTTGTTGAGCAAGATTGTTTTGGCAATCCTGGCTTTCCTTTTATTTCATAGGAAGTTGTGTATTATTTATTCAAGGTTTGTAATGTGTTAAGATTTTGATGGTGATTGCATTGAATCTGTAGATTGTTTTGGTAAGATTTCCATTTTAAAAATGTTGATCCTACCTGTCCAGGGGCATGACATATCTTTCCATTTTCTGATAACCTCTTCAACTTCTTTCTTCAGTAATTTATAGTTTTTGTCAAATAAGTCTGTTCTTTCTTTGGTTAGAGCTGAGTGTAGATATCTAATGCCATAGATAGATGCTTCCCTTGTTTCTTTTTTAGTCCATTTATCCTTAGTTTATAGGAGGACTATTGATGTTTTTTGAGTTACTCTTGTACCCTGCCACATTGTTGAAGGTGCTCATAAGCTGTGGTGCTCATAAGCTGTAGGAGCTTCCTGAAATAATTTTGGGGATTACTAACATATACAATCATATCATCTAAAAATGAAGATAATTTGACTTCCTACTTTCCAAATTATATTCCCTTAATCTGCTTTTGTTCTCTTAATGCCTTAAGTAAATGTTCAAGAACAATATTGGTTAGATAAAAAGAGAGGGGATAGCCTTGTCTTGTTCCTGATTTTAGTGGGATTACTGTGAGTTTTTCTACATTTAGTTTGATATTGGCTTAAAGGCTTGCTGTATATCATCTATGTTATGTTTAGGTATGTTTCCTGTTTTCTTGATTTCTCCAAAACTTTTATCATAAAGGAGTGCTGAATTTTGGCACAGGCTTTTTTAGCATTCTTCTTTGAATGTCTGGTAGAATTCTTCACTGAAACCATTTGTTTCTGGCCTTTTTTAGCTTGGGAGACATAATAACAGCTTCAGTGTCCTATGGGGTAATAGGTATGTTTAGGTTATTTACCTGATCTTGATTTAATTTTTGTAAGTGGTAACTATTTAGAAAGCTGTTCTTTTTTTTTTTTTTTTTTTTTTTTTTTAGGTTTTCTGCTTTAGTGGAGTATAGATTTTCGAACTATGATCTGATAATTCTCTGGATTCCCTGGGTGTCTGTTTTTATGCCCCCCTTTTCATTTCTCATTCTGTTAATTTGGATACTGTCTCTCTGCCTTTTGATTGGTTTGGATAAGGGTATATCTAACTTGTTGACTTTCTCAAAGAACCAACTTGATCCTGTATATTATTTTCTTTGTTTCTATTGTGTTGATTCCAGCCTTAAGCTTGATTATTTCCTACCATTTACTCCTTCTAGGTGAGTTTGCTTGTAATTGTTCTAAAGCCTTGAGCTGTGCTGTTAGGTCTATTGTGTGAGATTTCTTTAGGTTTTTTATTTAGGCATGTAGTGCTATGAATTTTTCTTCCTTAACACTGCTTTCATAAGTTTGGGTATGGAGTAAATAAATTTTCATTAAATTCTAGGAAGTCTTTGATTTCTTTTTTAACTTCTTCATTAACCTAGAAGTGGTTGAAATGAGAGATGTTCATTTTCCATTAATTTGTAGGCTTCCTGTGATTTTTAATGTTGTTGAACCCTAATTTTAGACTGTGGTGGTCTGATATGATAGAAGGGGTTTTTCCTAATCTTTTTTGTATCTATTGATATTTGCTTTATGACTGAGTATGTGGTCAATTTTAGAGAAAGTTCCATGCAGTGTTGAGAAATATGTATATTTCTTTGTTTAGGTGGAAGCTTCTGGATATATCTATTAAGGTCATTTGAGTCATAACAGCTGTTAGACCCCATATTCCTCTGTTGAGTCTCTGTCTGTTTGACCTATCCAAGGGTAAACGTGGGGTATTGAAGTCCCCTACTAGTAGTGTGTGGTGAATGCTGTGAGGTTTAAGCTTTAATAGTGTTACTTTTCCATATGTAGGTGCTCTAATGTTGCAGACATAAATATTTAGGATTGAGACTTCATCTTGATAAATTTTTCTTGACATGAATAAGTAAGTAATGTCCATCCTTGTTAATTTTGCTTGATTGTAGTTTGTAGTCTATTTTGTTAGATGTTAGGATTACTACCCTAGCATTTTTCTTGCGACCATTTGATTGGAAAGTCTTTTTCCAATCTTTTATCATGAGCCTATTTCTATCTATGAAGTTGAGGTGTGTTTCTTATATGCAGTAGAAGGATGGCTTCTGTTTTTGTAGCCATTATGTTAAGGTGTGTCTTTTTATAGGTGAATTGAGTCCACTGATATTATGTTTATTGATATATATATTATCAATAAACACTGATTGTTATTTCCTGTTACTTTTGGTGATTGTGTCTGTTTATTTTCCTTCTTTGGGTTTCTCTTCGGTGGATTCTTGATTGTCATTTCATGGGTGTATCTGGTTTTCTTAGGTTAAAAGTTTTTTCTAGTGTTTTTTGTAAGGCTAGATTTGTGGATAGGCATTGTTTAAATCTGGCTTTGTCATGAAATATCTGGTTTACTTCATCTATGGTGCTTATAGTTGTGCTGTATATAGTAGTCTGGATTGGCAGCCATGTTCTTTTAGTGTTTGCATAACTTATGACCAGAATTTTCTTGCTTTTATTGTTTTCATTGAATAGTCTGTTGTTATTCTGATGGGTTCACTTCCATAAATAATTCGGCTTTTTTTAATGCTCAGTATTTTTTCATTTTTCTTTATGTTTTAGAGGCTTGATTATTATGTGGCAAGCAGACTTTTTTGGAGTTTCTAGTCTGTTTGGTGTTCTGTAAGCTTATTGTATCTTTATTGTCATTTCCTTCTTTAGGTTGGGAAAATTTTCTATAATTTTGTTTCATATATTTTTGTGCCTTTGAGCTGGTATTCTTTTTCTTCTTTGATTCTAATTATTATCAGATTTGGTGTTTTCATTGTGTCACAAATTTCCTGAATGTGTTGTGTTTTGAATTTTTTAGTTTTAGTGTTTTCTTTATCTGATGTAGCTATTTCCTCTATTGAATCTTTTACTCCAGAGATTCTCTTTTCTATTTCTTGAATTCTGTTAATTATGCTTGGATCCTTATTTCCATTTCACTTTTTCATATTTTCTATTTCCAGCTTTGCTTTGGTTATGCCTTCTTTATTGCTTCTATTTCTTTCTCTTTTTTGCCCTGGAATATTTCTTTTACCTGTTTGTTTTAATTTTTCTTTGTTTTTATGTATTTTATTTCAGACATTTGTTAATCTCTTTTAATTATTGTTTGTATTTTCTACTATTTCTTTAAGGAAATTTTTTAATATCTTTTTTTTGAAGTGTCTCTTATCTTTACAAAGTTGTTTTTAAGGTCATTTCCCTCAGTTTTATCTTCATTGTTATGCTCAGGTCTTGATGTAGAACCATCTTCTTCTGGTTGTTTATATGTTGTTATATGTATTCTTGTACTGTAGTCTGCCTATTGTTTTCTTGATTCCCTCTCAATCTGTTCTTGGTTGAATCTTAGTCAGTTGTGAGTCCAAGGTCTGTGTGTCTCCTGTACTTGTGTGTACTACTCTTAGTCAAGGCTTAGTTGACTATAGGTCAAGGGGCTGTGAGTTTATAATTATTGCAGGAATTGTTCTCAGTTAGCTTTTAGTTGACTCTTAGTTGGCTTAATCAGCTCTTGGTCACCTGTAGGCCAGGAGACTTCAGGGTGCTCCAGTTTTCAGAGTGTTATGACTCAGATTGTTGTTTGGGAGGGGGTTTACCTGTAGAATGTACCTCTAACTGTGTTTTGCTGAGGATTAGGTTTGGGGGAGCTCTCAGCTTTCTTTGGTTTAGGGCAGAGCTGGGTGTGGTTTTGTGCCAGGGACTGTGTCCCTGGGCAGGGGTTAAAGACCACAATCACTGTTTGGTCTGAGGGCCAGGGTGCTACTCACTCCTTAGTCAGTCATAGACCAGGAAGCCTCAGAGTCTATAGTTTTTGGAGAGTAAGTAAATTTTTAAAAAATATTTTAAATTAAATTTTTCTCCAGGCTAAGGAAAAAATTAAAGTCACATATTAATATATGAAAGAACATTTAGTTTAGAACTCTTAAATGCCAGATAAGAGTTGAAGAATATAAGTAACTTCATAAACACAAAATTAATATCGATGTGAAATAGTTCAATTTATCCCCAAAGAGAAAGCATCAAGTCCAGTTTATTCACTGCTAAGCTCCCCTCTGCATCTAAAGAAGACATAGTACTATTTCCCAGAAGTATTTTTTCTGATTACAAGAGATAAAGTATATGTTTTCCCTCAGCATAGAAGATGTAATTATCTTCACATTGGAACTAGACAATGATGTTAAAGAAAACTATGTATCATTATTGGTCATTATCATAGATTAAAAAACATTTAGTTAAACATTAGTGAGTTAAACTCTTCTTTCATTTTCAGAAATTTTATACAGAAACCATACAGAATTCATGCTAAGTATTATAGTTGCTTTGCTGTACAAAATCAATTAAGCTCAATAACTATATTGACAGAATAAAAAATAAAACTTATGATATACTGTATCACACCCACAGATATGTAAGAATGTTTTTAAATATTATTATCTACTCATGATTTAGAAAACCTTACCAAACTTGAAGCATTTAATTTATGTTATATAATTTATTCAAAACCTTACAAACAATACCTGCTTATATAATATCAGTGAAATAGTGACATGAACACTGCTGAAGAAAGCAGTCACCATTTGATTTGATTTAAGAACCAATATACAGACCAAAGCTTATGCTTGACCCTAGTTTGGTGATGATGAATCTAAGACTGTTTATGACATTGACCAAACACGATTTTTCTGCTAAAAGAATAGAACAATAAAATCATATCTAAAGGTATTCTGCAATAAATGTAGATAAATCTGTTACTTAGTTGTTATAAAAATGCTTCCTCTTGCAGTAGATTAGAACTACTATAGGGTTGACAAATGAATAAATGTGTAGAAAAAGAGAAATTTTAGAGCACTTGTTCCAAAAATGAGATATGATGGTATGATGGTATCTCTAGGGAGACATTATTTTCCAGAAACTACAGAATTAAGGCATTTATAAATTCACAAAGACTATGTCAGTGTGCAGAAAGTCAGAATAAAGTTGTAGCACTGAGAGGTGGTAGTGAACACTGACTCCCGTCACTAACCAAGCAGCTATCTGCAATTCATACTCACTTTCAATGGAAAAATTACATTTCTCACACTGAGTCTCACTGAGTGTATTAACTACACATAAGAGCAGCACATGTCTAACACAAAAGACACTCAGTGGTATTTTCTTAGACTTCTTGTATCATATTTCTTTATGTGAGCATTGTTTTGTTAGTTTTTCCTTTCCTTATATGTAATAATTTTTAATTTTGTGGAGTTTGTATTGTGTATGTATTTCTTGCATTTATTTTTTTCTTTTATGTTTTTGTTTGTTTTGATTTGCGTGTTTATGTAGTTGCCTGTGTATTTATTTTATAAAGAGAAGGACAGTGAATAGTCTTAGTGTTAGGAGGATGGGAAGATAGGGAGGATCTTAGAGGAGTTATGGGAGAGAAAAATCATGATCAGAATATACTATATAAAAGATGTCTTCAATTAAAAAAAAAATCTTGGTCATCCTGTTCTGTGGATTTCATTTTATTACAGCTTTTTTCTATGTCTATTCTTAGAGCATGTTCTAACACATCACTGAAGACAACATATTAAACATACACAGATTATCAAAACCCCAGAATAGAACATACATCTATAGTAAATTTAAGATATGCTTTAGTCTTTATCATATTTTAAGTTGTAGATGAAAATTCAATAAATTATTGGTATTATACAAATTACCTTAACATCATGAAATAGATACTGATAACAGAAAAAAAGACTCTCACTCTAAATTTGAGGAAAAATTAAACTTTTTAATAATGTAAACAATGGTGTGATACTAGAACATAAACAGACATGTAGGTTAGTCAAAAGTCCAAATAGGATGAATAAGCAGTTATATAACTGTGATAAAATTAAGAAATGTATTTTCCATAAATTGTGCTATTAACACTTGATACCTGTTTGCAATGGTAGAAAGATAAACATGTTATCATTTTCAAAAAGTAAGTAACTCAAAATGAACATTTGACCTAGATATAGGACCTATAGGACCCCAAACCATGGAACTATCAGGAAAAAAAAAAGAAAAGAAAAAATTGCCACAACATTCACATAGCAAAACCTATTTAGAATGGAACCAAATGCATAAATAGTAAGAGAAAAATATTTACAGATATGAATTACAGAAAATCTTTGAAATATTTACTGAAATATATCTCTGAGCTGCATATCCTGACATACACTTAGAGAATAGTGGCAAAAGACTCCCCCATATTTGTGGTTAGCATATTCTAAATAGTATACCCACTAATGAAAGTATGTAAAGAAATAAATAGCTCAGTTGGTAAAATGGTTACCTTGTAAGTATGAGCATGCAAGAATAATTCCCAAAACCCACAAAAATACCTAAGTGAGGAACAGTATTTATAGTCCCCACAGTGTGAAGCAGGGTAGGTGAGTATCACTAAGTAGCCTTACTTATTTATCAAGCTCTAGATTAGTAAGAGAAAATTTCAGCTCAAAAATGGTGGACAGTCCATCAGAAACTACATCTGACCTCTGCATTCACACGTATATACATGTACTTACCATATACATGCACTTCCCAAACACTACCATTGAAGAAATGTAAGTAAAAACTAAAATACCATCAAGTCACTTGAATAATTAGTATAAAACAAGGCACACAGTGATATAGAAAGATAAGAAATAGCATGTGGAGACACTGAAGCTTTTTTTCTTAATATTGGTTGTTGGTAAAAGTTTGAAAACAATACAACCTCTGTTGAAGACAGCATGGTAATTTTTATAGCTATAATAGAATTACTACATAATCAGTAGTACATTTTGTGAGTCATGTGAACTGGGATAGTCATATTCTCTATCAACATGAATTTTTTATAATAGTTATAGCATGTAAAAAACATACTTATTATTGATAAATGGGCAAGCAAAAAAGTTTCATGAACATAAAAAGACAAGACATTCTTAACTAATTAATTAATTCCTCCCTCAGTTTTCCCAACTCCATGTATCCATCCATGGTCAAGGAGTCCCAAGGTGGGTCAGTTCAGTCTGGTATATCCATCTGAGGTAGATCCAGGTCCCTCATCCCAACATTAGAGTTGGGTTAGGTGTTCCTCTGTAGGAAATGGTCTTCAAGATGCCACTTTATTCACAGGAACATAGTTTGATCCTATTCCATGAGGCTCCACATACTGCCTATGCCATTAGACAGTCATCTACCATTGGAAGATTTACTTCCTTTTCATGAAGATTCCCCAATAACTGTTTTTGATTCAGTGAGATCCCAATACCTCCAGTCAGAAGTCTCCATGGGTCTTCTCCTCATGATCCCGATCCCTTTTCTCACATATACTCTTCTCTGTCACTTCATTTGGACTTGGGCTCCACCTGGTGCTTAGCTATGGACCTCTTTTTCTGCCTCAATTATTGCTGGTGAAGGTTCTATAATGACACTTAGGTTGGTCATTCAATTAATTATAGTCATCCCTAAAATCTCATATTAAAAATATACACAACTGAAAAACTCCTATAGTGTTTACACATAAAAATTCCAGTCTTAAAATATTGAGTCTCTCTAAAATCCAACATTTCTTCAGAAGTGCAAAGTCTTTCAACTGTGGGTTTCTACAAAAATCAAGATTGACTTAGTTTCTTCCAGATAGATGACAGAGAAAAGTCAAAAATCTGAACCAAGAAAAACCAAACTACAACATCATGAATAATTCAATGTCCAATGATATGGGATTCACTGATAATCTTCTGGACTTCAAAGGACTTGGGTGCTTCATCTGCTCTACCCTCTGTAGTATACACAGCTTGTTTTCTAGGCTCTGGCTGGCTCCATGCCATTTCTGCTACTGTTCTTAGTGGTTATCCCATGGTACTAACATATTTAAACTTTCTAGAATCCCATTCTATAATTGAACTATAATTCACCTCTAACCTCTCAAAGGCTCTTTTTATGGTAACAACCTTCAGCTTCTCTATATGATCCCTACTTCCCAGGTTTTCAAGTGCCAATAAGGCTGTACCTTTACCAATGGTTTTTTCTGGCCTCTCCTAGTGGCAAGCCTCAATTGTTTTCTATGACCCCTTATTGTTAGTTTTTTGCATGTGGCATGTGAATGGAATCACAACACCAGGAGTACCACACTAGAATTTATTAAAGTGGGGAGCAGAGATAGGGGCAGAAGGGAGCAGAGAGAGAGGACAGGGGGAAGGGGGAAAAGGGCGGGCACTCGTGTGAGCTCTTACTTTAAAGGGGTCGGTGGGCCCATGTTTGCATCGCCACACCCAGGAGCATGATTGACAGTTACATTCCAGGTGAATGCAAGCTTTGTAAATCCTTACACTTATGACTTCAAAACCAGTACCACCACTTTGGTAACTCCTCTACCACTTTTGTCTGCCTTCACACGGCCTATGCAGCTTCTAGAACACATCTTGTACATGGTGAGCCTGAGAAAACACTTAGAAGAGTTTATCTCATATGGATGTGTGTCTCTTCATCACTGCTGTTTTCTTAGCTCTAGCTTACTAGCATCAACTATGCCAATAGTGCAAAATTCCACTTCAATGGTGCTAGTCTTTTGTTAATTGGTTCTAACCCTTCAGCCTCAGCTGAGCAGAAGAAAAAATCTTAATTGAAAAGGCCCTGATAGTGTCTTTAAACTTTCTTGTGAAACCTCACAAGCAAGGCCTCCATCCTCTGCACTGATCTCAACATTCTTATCACCCAAGCTCATACAGAACATACCAGTGAGTTCTAAACAGCTAATGACTTTTCTAGTCCAAAGTTCCAAACACCTTTCACAATCTTTCCCAAATATGGTCAAGCCTATCACAAAACATATTTCACGTATGCTAGTATCAACTTGTCTTAGTTATGGCTACTATTGCTATGATGAAACACCATTACCAAAAAGTAAGTTGGAGAGAAAGCAGTTTTTTAGCTTACCCTTTCATCACACTGTTCATCATTAAAAAAAGGGAAGAAGGAGCTCAAACAAGGCAGGATCCTGGAGACAGGGGCTGATGCTTGACCAGACAGTGGTGCTGTTTACTGGCATCTTCAACCTGCTTTACTACAGAACCCAGGACAATCAGCCCAGCAATGACTCCACTAATATTGTATGGGTCCTCCCATATCAATCCACAGTTACAAAAGCACCTTATAGACAGTTCTTATGGAGGCAAATTATGAATTCATGTTTACTCCTTTCAGATAACTGTAGCTTATGCCTCAAGTTGACATAAAACTAGACAGCAAATGCCCTGAAAAAGAAAAGAGAAAAAGATAATCTTACAATTGTATTTGGAATGTGTTATGTCTGTTATCTAACACAAAGAAAAAAAATCATATAAACAGAGTTAAAAGGGGACTGAACAAATAGATTAACTGAATTGTAGGATAAGTTGTTTTCTTATTAATCAGGCGCACTGATATTCCTTGAAAAAATCATGTAAAAATCAGATAATCATATTCCTGAAGTTTGGTTTGAGGTTAGCCCATGCTAATGACACAATGTGTCATTACTGCCCTCTAATGGACGGAATGTGATAGCTTAATTAAAATGACTGTAAGTGATTACTCATTATGATGAATGCTATGTATTGTTATATTTATCTAATTTTTTCACTTAAAAATATGTATTTATTATCTTAATAAGATTAACAAAAAATTATTAATTCTGTTTATAACAAAAATTGTGAAAAGAAATTCACATGGTAAAAATTTTAAGATAGGCGCTCAAGACATCGGTATAGTACTTTGAGTCATTCACTATGATATTCAAGTCATAGTAAAGGCTCTACTATTTAGAATTAGCAACTCATAGTTTACTATTTAAAAATATATTTATACATTAATAATTCATTTGTATATTAATATGTGAAATAACTATCATCAAAATATAATTTATATTTAAAATTGTACAATAAATAACACAATAAAATAACTAAACTACATGAGTACTGTTCATTGTGTTAAAAAAGTTAATGCTTATTTTATTTTTGTGTTTTAAATTTAACTTGCAAATATTTTATATGTATATGTAATAACATCTTCCTCATTTTTATCCCTTGTTTCACGTTACCTCATATGCTACCTTTTCTAACACATCTTCCTTTTAAATTCATATTGTCTCATTTTAGAATTTATAATCCACTAAATTCAAGTAGTTCTGGTTTGGGATAATTTACTGAGGAATGAATAACCTCCCATTGGCCATCTCTACTCAAAGAAAAGTAGTGATCTTTGTCCCAGCAGTCATCAGCTGCCAGTAGTTCATTATCTAGAACTGGGGGGAGTCTCAGTAGCTTTTTTTCATATCCATGCTGAATATTTAAGTGGCTTGATTTCGTGCAACCCTTGTATAGGTAACTACAGTTCATGTATACAACAATTTTGACATGCCTAAAGAATGACAGTTTCCACCATTACTCCCATCCTCTGCTTCCTATACTATTTTTACATGTTTTTCCAGGATTTACCATGAGCATTGAGAACAGTGGTTAGATTTTGAAAAGAACATTTTGTTTTTAATCTCCTTCAGGCATAAGTGGCTACTGATTTTGACTAATATAAAAGTAATTGTATCAATTTAGTATTAGGTTCAGATCCCAAACCCTTACCTAACAGTCTAGTATATTGAGGCAAAATAAGCTACATGATCTGATGTTTTTCAGTGTTCCTTGAATTGTTAACTCAAAAAGAAAACTTTAAACTTCTATTGTGATTCCTTTTACCCTTAAAAATGTCTTCCAGAAATGAGTATTAGCACAGGAGTGTCATGACAGCAGCATCACCTGTGTCTCAGTGCTTACCTTTACTTATGATTTTCTAATCACTTATTCCACAAATCAAAACAATCCCATTTTAGTCTCTAAGTAATAAAGTACATCAGAAACTAAAATGAATACATACCATATTATGTATTAGTATAATATATCATATATTAATTTAACATTTCAATATAACGTATTTTTCCCATCAGCCATAGTATTTCTAAACTCAAGGAAAAAAATGTGTTTTTTTCCCTTTTGCCTCAAGCTACTACACTTTCTATAGTCACAAATATGTCATTGTTTGGAATAGTCTATAACAAAAGGTGTCAGTGACATACAAAACAAACTTGCCCACAGAGATTTAAGTTAGAATAAAATAACCAAACAAACAAATATCAAAAATCCTGTGATGAGTTGTTTTTGTTAATCGAAATTAAATAAAACTGGTAATTTGCTTGCCAAGAAATGAAAACATTCCATTTGTATTCACTGATGTATGTATCTTTATTAAACCTTGACCAACTAGAACAATGACTGAGGAAGCTGAGTATTTCTAAACTTAATAATAATTTTTAAGTTCTTGAAATTAATTGAAAACATTATAAAGTTAATTTTATTACCACCAACCCTAAACTTCTAACTTACAATAGAGCAGTTTAATTTTTAAAAGATTTTTTTGAAAATTCAAAAAGTGTAACAGCTTTTTAAATAGATAGTACCTAAATACAGTAAAATACTAATAATTAAAAGAATATTTTTATAAGATATTAGTTTAAACATCAACTGGAAGTATCCAGTAGCCCTACATACAGAATTTATTGCTTTAAAAGTGAAAATGATGGCTTTCTCCTTAACTCTGCCTTTGTCAACAAGCTTTCCTCTCAAGTAGAGACAAATTTTGTTAATCAAGAGATATTTGAGAACAATTTACCTAGCAGGCCAAGTAAGAAAGAGCAAAGTGCTGTGTAAAAATAGTTTTGTTTAAGCCTGCAAATTTAAATATAGTAAAAATTAAAATCTTAAAATGTTTATAAATATAAGTTTTCATCTTTCATTGGTAAGTTACTTTGCCATGGCTAAAATTGATGAAATTGTTATAATTTAAAATAGCTACTTGTAAAGAAAATATATATCCAGAGGCAGACTGCTTCTATCATAATGACTGCCTCATCTAAACTGTTCAAAAATATAATTTGAACGGCTAATCTTGTGACTATTTAAAAGCATTCAGTTGTGTTCTTCCTTAATTGATAAGACAACCTTAAAACTGAAGGTCTATGCCTGTCAGGATATACTAACAATATAAAGATTTCTTCAATACATTTCACATTGATGCCGGGAAAGCTATAATTTAAAAATTATTCCATGTTTTTATAGAACATTCTTCTAAATCTATACAATGATTTATATACTAGGTTATAATTTTAATGTGGTACATTAATTTCTATCTAGCAAACATGATATAAAAAGAAATATTCCAGCATTTCAGCACTCGTATATTTAGGCATCTTCTTTTATTACTTACTCTTTGGTATTATCAAGTAAATATAATGTATTCATCAATACTTCATAATAGGCCAGTCATAATGAGTCTTAATTATTTTCTATGACTGAAAACTGACATCATGACCAAAGCATCACACACACATATGCACACACAGACACACACACACACACACACACACACACGCACACACACGCGCACACACACACACGGTGACAGAAGGTTATAATCCATGATTGTCACGGTAAGGGTTAGGGTTAGGGCAGAGAGACATATCACTGGAGCAGTAGCTGAGCACTCACATCCAATCCACAAGAAGAGGTAGAGAGAGAAGCAAGAAGCACTGGTAATAAAGTGAGCTTTTATAATCTTCAAGTCAATTCCAGTGACACACCTCCTCCAACTACCACACCTGCTTATCCTTGCTAAACAATCTACCAGCAGGTAACCAAACAGTCACATGCATGATGTTATGAGAGCCATTAAGTTTCAAGCAACCACAAGAAAAATGCAAAAGGAAGACACAAACTTAGTTTTTTTTTTTTAAATATTTTTAAACTCAGCTTATTTATATCTAGTTCAATAATGCATTGTCTTAATCTATCATTTCAAACTAAATGTTATTTCACTACAGAAAGGTTAAGCAGAATACTTAAAATTTATATCATTTTCATTACTTTTCTTCACTTTAGCTAACATATTTTAAATAGAATTGTATAGATGTGTATACACCGGAACTAGATAAACCCATGGGGTAGATTTATGAACATCTATGGTCAGTTAAAATTTATATTCTTACAAACTATAAATTAATATTGCTCCATATGTAGTGAGCCTAACAAAGAGCTATCTACTTGAATGTGTAGAACAATAAATAATGGTATACTTGTCTTATCTCTTGCTTACACCTTCCCAGTAAACAAATCTAAAATAATGAATCATTTAAAATAATATTGCAGTAATACTGTAATACTCTTTTTTTTTTTTTTACTGCTTCTTAGTGATCCATCTCCTTCCTCCAAGTCAGAAAGACAGGCTCAGCACATATGACAGTCAGGAAAAACCACAGGTGTTTTCATACTTTGTACATGTTCAAGCTCCCTTCCCCTTCCCACCCCTCCCAGTCACTCACTCTTCTCTCCATCAGTTTATCTCCTCCCCAGCAAGGGTAGGAGGTACCAAGGTCCCAAAATGGTGTAGTTCAACATTCACTTCAGGCAGATCTGCTTTCTTTACCCCCACATCAAGACATAGTCAGGTGTTTCTCTGGAGGGAATGGGCTCCAAGGTCCCAGTACAAGGTGTTTCCGATCTCAAGCTGTTCAGTGGTTGTGGTTTGCAGCTTGGACATGCTAAGCTTTTTGTTGTTGTTGTTTAAAGTCCACCAATGAGTGAGTACACCCATTGTTTATCTTTCTTAGTTTGTGAGACCTCGATCAGGACTATATTCTCCAAATCCATCCATTTGCCTAAAACTTTTAGGATATCGTTTTTTTCTAACAGCTGACTAGCACTACATTGTGTAAATGTGCCATTGTTTCTTTATCCATACCTCAGTTGAGGGTCATCTAGGTTGTTTCCAGGTTCTTGCTATTATGAATAATGCTGCTACGAAAATAATTGAGCTGATGATTTTGGAGTGCAATGTGCATCTTTAGGGTATATAACCAATAGTGGTATTACTGGGTCTTTGGGGAGATTGATTCCCAGTTTTCTGAGAAATCGCCATACTGCATTTCAGAGTGGTTAAACTAGCTTACATTCCTGCCAACAATGCAAGAGTGTTCCCCCTGCTCTGCAATATCTCCAGCATAGGCTGTCATCTGTGTCGTTTAGCCAATCTGACAGGTGTCATGTGGTATCTCAAAGCTGTTTTGATTTTCATTTCTCTGATGGCTAAAGATATTGAGCTCTTTTTCAAGTGCCTTTCACCATTCATAATTCTTCTGCTGAGAATTCCCTTTTTAGTTCTGAGCCTCATTTTTTGATTGGGTTATTCAAGGTTTTGGTCTGTAGTTTCTTCAGTTCTCTATATATTTTAGAGGTCAATCCTCTGTCACATGTTGGTCTAGTAAAAAATCTTTTCCCATTCTGTAGCCTGCCTTTTGTCTTATTTACTGTCTTTGGCTTTACAGAAGCTTCTCAGTTTCAGGAGTTACCACTTATTGATTGTTGTTCTTAGTGTCTCTGCCACTGATGTTATATTTAGGAAGTGGGCACCTGTGTCAATTCATTGGAGGGTATTTCCCACTTTGTTTTCTATCAGGTTCAATGTGGTTGGGTTTATGTTGAGGTCTTTGATCAACTTGAATTTGAGTTTTGCAGAGTAGTAGGCTTGGATCTATTTGCATTTTTCTACACTACCATCCAGCTATGCCAACACCATTTGTTAAAGATACCATTTATTTTCCACTGAGTATTTTGGGCCTCTTTGTCAAAGATCATGTGTTCATAAGTTTTGGGGTTTATGTCAGGATCTTCAATTCGATTCCATTGATCCACAAGTCTGTTTTTATATCAGTACCAGTCTATTTTTAATACTGTATATCTATAGTATAACATGAAGTTGGAGATGGTGATGCCTCCTGAGGTTCTTTTGTTGAGCAAAATTGTTTTAGCAATCCTGGCTTTCCTATTATTCCAAATGAAATGGAGTATTGTTCTTTCAAGGTCTGTAAAAAAAAAATGTATGGGGATTTTGATGGGCAGTACATTGAATCTGTAGATTGCTTTTAGTAGAATTGCCATTTTTACTATGTTGATCCTACCTATTGAGGAGCATGGGAGATTTTTCCATTTTCTGATATCCTCTTCAATTTCTTTCTTGATTTCAAGTTTTTGTTAAATAGATATGTTACTTCTTTGGTTATAGTTACTCCAAGGTATTTAATGCTATTTGAACTATTATAAAGATTGATGTCTCCCTTATTCCTTTTCAGCCCTTTTATCTTTAGTATATAGGAGGGCTACTGATTTCTTTGAGTTAATTTTCTTTCCTGCTATGTTACTGAATGTGTTTATCAGCTGTAAAAGTTCCCTGGCATAATTTTGTGGGTCACTTATGTATATAATCATGTCATTTTCAAATAGAGACAGTTTCACTTCTTCTTTTCCAATTTGTATACCCTTAATCTCTTCTGTTCTCTTATTGCTAATCTGTTCTTTTGAACTGGAATTCTTCTCCTTCTTCTATTCCAATTATTCTTAGATTAAGTCTTTTCATGGTGTCCCAAACTTCCTGAATGCTTTGTGTTATGACTTTTTTGGTTTTAGTGTTTTCTTTGACTGATGTTTTTATTTCTGCCATTGAGTCTTCCACTCCAGAGATTCTATCTTCCCTCCTTGAATTCTGTTGTTTATGCTTGTGTCTATAGTTCGAGCGATTTTCTTCAGGATTCTATTTCCATCTTTGCCTTGTTTTGTGCCTTTTTTATTGCTTCTATTTCACTTTTTAGTTCCTGGAATGTTTCTTTCATTTTTTGGTTTTCCTTTTCTTGGTTTTCTTTCCAGGATTTGTTCATCCCTTCCAAAAGTTTGTTTGCATTTTCTTCTATTTCTTAAAGGGAATTTTCGTTATCCTCTTTGAAGGCTTCAATAATCTCATAAAGTTGCTTTTGCTGTTGTTTCCTTCTGATTTCTCTTCATTGCTCTGTTCAGGTCTTATAATTGTAGATCCATCAGTTTTTTCTGGTGTTGCCTTGTTGTTCTTTATATTGCTATATGTATTCTTGCACTAGTGTCTGCTCATGGCTTCAGTGGTTCACAATTTGTCAGCTCCTAGTCAGTTTTGGCTAAAAGGCTTTTGCGTCTCCTCTCTGCACTGAGCTAGGGGTCTGTCCAATCTTTGACTCTGCACTAGACAGGAGACTGCATTTTCAAGGCCCTCAGTTCTTTTCTGATAATGCAGTTCACCCTGGAGATGGGGCCCTGTTGGGCAGGGCCTAGAGCCTTCTGCTGGGTAGAGTCTGAGATACCACCCTTGGTTGCGAGCCCAATTCTGGAGAGGAATCCTCTGGATTGTGGCCCAGGGGTGGGATCTGCTCACCCTTGGCTCTGCTCTGGATGGGGAAGGAGTTTTAAAGCCCTCAGTCCTTATCTGATGACACAATACCTTTCAAGAGCTTTACCAACTCCAGCAGTAACTTGAGAACCAAGCTTTCAATAACAATTGGCCTTTGGGGACACACACACACACAAAAAAAAAAATCACAAGAACTTCTTAGAGTTGCTCAACAATATATTTATGCAGAAAATAAAACAGTAATGTAAACCTGATATGATGGAGAAAGCCTGAAATTTGACAGTCATTGTATTTCTATATTATTTAAGGGCATGGAAAAAAATAATCATAATCTGGGGAAGGAAAAACATGCCATTAGCAAAGAAAGTTATAATGTTACAAACCAAAGATGATATAGCTTTACTAATCAGACAAAATCTCCTTCTAGTACACACTGAAGAACTTTAAAGGAATTGTCAGGCTCAAGGCATTTCTTTTGGTATATGACAATATATCAGCTAAAATTATGAAGATAGCTTCAAAGTCTCACTTTGCTGGAATCTTTTAATTAAAGTGTGTTATTATTTTTTCTTTCTTCTTTCCAGAATGCAAAGCTCTATTCTAACTTCTAGACATTTTTGAGATTATCACACATAATTTAAAGGGCTAAAACCACTGTACAATCTCTAGTAAATTTCCCATTGCTTGAATTAACCTATGATGTCTCATTTATCCTAAGAAAAAGATTTCAATTTTTAAAAACCAGCATGATTTTTCTAAACAACAAAGGTATATTTTGTTTTCTACTCAGCTAAATAGAGAGAAGCTTACACTTATCTATTAGGAAATGTCTATTAATTCCATAATGGAATTAATCACTTTGAAAGCTAGTGATGGCCAAGAAACTTTTTTTAAATTAGCCCCCCAAAAATTAGCACAATAAAAAATGATTACTGCCCCCACAATGTCATGGTTTATTTATATACAAATGCTGAATCAGAAAATTGCCATGTGGGTGAACTGCTATTAACAGAAATTATTGCTAAAGGGAATTGAGGTTTATTTTATGTTTCCAGTTTAAGTGATCATCATTTTATGATATTTTCCCAGTGGACTAATAAATAAGTTTATATTTACTGCATTTACAACACACAGCAAGTGTTACCATGGGACTTTTTTGAGTCTTGTTTCTCTCATTCTAAACCACAAAATACATAGAGGTTTATGACTCATGTTTTTCATTTAAATTCAATAAACTATTTAATTTCAGAGTCCTTAGTGTTATGTGACATCTTGATTAAATGATTCTTTTTTTTTTTTAGATTTTGATTATATTTAGTAATCCTAGAAAACTCGTGCTACACCTTAAAGCCTCAAGAGACCAGTAATTATTTCAGCATGAAATCTGCAATACTCATTTTTCTCCTCTCATCTCTGGGAAAGGATTCGTAAGTTTATATGATGTGTTTGTCTTTACCAAATTGTAATATAAATATAATCAGAGTGTATCATGTGAGATATTTGTGAAGCTGGATTGTGAGTTTCAACACTAGGTTTAGAAGAGAAACTGCAGATTCAATTGAAATCATGCCTACTTGGTTTCAATCATCTATTTCTGGAACCAAACATGGCTGAAACAATGTCATTATTAATTGCATATCTCCTAATTTAGAAAGATATTTGGCAACTTTAAGTCCTTAAGAAAGAATGACTTATAAATAGAAAACTTAAAATTAGTATGCAAACAAAACATTTAAATCATGTATAGTGCTATAAAAGTTGAATATTATGAACCAGATAGCGTTTTTTTATGAGTAACCTGAGATCAGGTCACCAGTGAGTTGTGTCTGCTTTGTCCATGGCGACATTAATATTCAAGACTAATGACTTCCTTGACTGGTTTGACTAGTTAATTTATTTGTTAAAGAGTTATTTAAAGCAAAATGAGTGCTTTTGTTATTTAATCAGACACTTTTAGCTCAGTTATAGCCCTACTGAGATTTTAAATGTTTATGTTCTTCTTTTTTTATTTATTATGAATAGAGTCCTATTTTTTTATCTGTGTATATTCTTGTTCAAACTCACTCCCTTCCCACTATTGCCCCTTCCAGTCACTCCTAAAATTTGCAGGCAAATGGATGGATTTGGAGAATATCCTCATGAGAGAGGTATCACAAACCCAGAAAGGTAAGCAGGTGATGTACTCACTCATTAGTGAACTCTAAACAAAAAAGCAAAAAGCAAAGCATGTCCAAGCTGGAAACCACAAACACTGAACAGCTGGGGATCTGAAACACCTTGGCCTGGCACCTTGGGTCCCACTCCTTCAAAAGGAACATCTGATCAAGTTTATGTTCTTCTAATTTCAGTGATTAAAAACTGAGAGCAAACAGGTGAATAAAAAATTATTTTTGTGGTTGCTCTCCATAGAAACAAAATTCCTTATTATTTTAACATAAACAATATTACAATCTTTATTATAAATAGCAGGTCAAGATACTAAGAATGAATGAACAGTAAAATCCATTTGTACATGTAAATTTACCAGAACTTTTGCTAATTGCTTCTATAATCACTTATAAAATTGGTCTGATTCTACTGTTTCTTTACTTTTGCATATTGTTATACAGAATATATATCTTTATGCCCTTCAAATGATGTTGGCAAACCTTGATTTCTCTCATAAACAAATAAAAACAACATTGTGTTATAATTATGTATTGCAATTAAGGATAGAAAGCACCTATTGTTTTACATTTTCTCTGTGTCACTTTATAGACAAACAATTTCAGAACCACTTGTAAAAATCTATTAGAAGGAAAATACATCCACTTTATATAAAATATAGATGCACAGTGATATTTTTTCTAAATCTTAAATTAGTTAATTACAAATTCACTATTTATATAAAAAATGTTGAAAATTATTTTCCTAAAAATAATAAAATCATGATTTACATTCACACACAAAAAATGAGAAAAATAATTTAATTTTTTATAAAATTAAAGCACTCCAAAAACATAATCTTTGATTTTTTTTAAAAAGTCTTAGAGAAATTTTTATATTTATTTGTGTAACTGTTTTGTTATATGTATATATGCCTTACCTGCATGCATATATGTGCACTACATGTAGGTCTTGCTCCTGAATATATGATTTGAGCCAATATTTTGATCCTGAGAACAAAATTTGGGTTGTTTGCAAAGACAACAAGTGTTTGCTGTGGAACCATCTCTCCAGCCATACTCCCTCACCAAGTAATTTTAATTAGCATTTTTCACAGCAGGAATGTTGGCCATTAAGAAAAATTCAAACATTTGTATTTCTTATTGTAAGAATTCTCTGATTCTCTTTTTAGTTTCATATGTCTGTGTATTTATTATTATTAAACACAGAATAAAATTATTCCTTATGGCCTTTTCAAACATCTGTAGTGTTATTTTTTTTTTCTCTCCTCTCATGTACTACTGTTCAGACAAGCTCACCATCTTTTTTTTTTATTTCCCCTTGGCGGCACATTTACCTTGTTATTCTTCTTCCTCTATCCCCCACCTTGATCTCTTTTTACTTTCATGATTTCTTAGGTTACTCAAGGTTATATATTTATCTCTAAATTTCAGAGCTAGGAACTACAGGTAAGAGAGATGTGATCTTGTCGTACTGGGCCTTGTTTACCTTATTCAGTATTGACTTGTTATATGAGGTATCTGGCCTGTTCTTTCCAGTCTAGCCCAGAAGTTTGGACCCATTTTCAGTCCCACTGCCATTTAGGCCCAAATAATCACCAAGACACTGGGATTAATATTACACTCTGCTTGCAGATCATTCTAGGACCCAAACATATAACTTGCAAACTCCTTCATCTTAACCCATGATTCTTATCTTTTTTGGCCATGTGGCTCAGTTACTTTTCTCAGTAGCATTTTGACTTCTTTCCTCTGTGTGTTCTGGCATCTCTGCAGTGTCCCTGCTTTACTCTGAGATGATCCTAGAGGTTCCTTAGTCTGATAGCTCCCCACATACTTTCTGTCTGTCCCTGGTTTATAAAAAATCATTAGGATGGACAAATATTTACAACATACCATAATTCTACTACATATCCCATTTTTTCTTTCAAAACAAGTAGAACCACAAATCTATCTTTTTTCCCTTATCTATAACACCTTATAACTAACTTATGAACAAAGATAAACATCCATAATCTGTTTTTTTTTGTTTTTTTTTTTTTTGAATGTGAGCATAGTTCTCTAGGGTACTTCCTGCTAGCAATTCCATGGAGATCCAAAGAGAAATTTAAGATTATAGACAAGTCTTTAGTGGAGGAATCTGTAAGGCTGGGTTATTTTAGCCCACCTCCTTGAAGTTGTTTTGGATGCAGAGCATCCATTTTTATTGGACACTTTTCAGAGAGTCTTCCTTGATC
The DNA here is from genome assembly GCA_004025045.1 of Sigmodon hispidus. Classification (NCBI taxonomy): domain Eukaryota; kingdom Metazoa; phylum Chordata; class Mammalia; order Rodentia; family Cricetidae; genus Sigmodon; species Sigmodon hispidus. Next base: position 63,608 of record PVIH01007881.1, read on the forward strand.
AAACTTTATTTTCTTTAACTAGGAATAAATCCACAGCCTCTTATTCTTTGTAGAAATAAAAAGGAAGCCTCTTCTCTTCTCCAAAGTTGTGTATCTTTTAATTTCAGCGTTAAAGTCAATTCATTTATAAAATATATAGGTTGGATTAATCTAGCAGCATTTATAATCAAATGACTTTTAGTAGATTTAACTACTTCATTTTCAGTCAAAAAACTTAAAGACAAGACAATTACATGCAGCATCCAGACATTCTTTGTAATTTCCTTCTTTAGGTTGCATATTAGTTTTTTTTTAACTCTCAAGGCTATATATATTTTTAACACACTCTAAACAATTTAGAGGTTTTTAAATCTGTTTTTACTATGTACTATATATTTCTTATTTCTTATTTTTTTCTTTTTCAGACCACACCTTTATTTTGTTAGAGTAGCTGACTCTATCTAGTTCTTTCTATTGCTTTCTGTTTCTGACCACACATTTAATCTGCCAAAATGTAGGAAAGAATTAAAGGGTTCACTAGGGTAGCTGATTCCACCTAGCTACCTTTATTTCTTTCTGTTTTGACCATACCCTTAATCTGCCAACGTGTGCCTAAGAATTAAATTCTTAGCTAGAACAGCTGGCTGGATCCATGCAGCTTTTAATCTAGCTTAATAAGAATTAGCTTTTGAGCAGAGGTACTGGTAGGACCTACAGCTACTACTCCAGGGAATTTTATTGTCCATATAATCACCAAGTAAAGCACTGCTATATGCTGCTCATGAATTGCATGCATTTAAGTATTTAGCAGTAGGGCCTCTTAAAAGAGTCACAAGTTTTGTGCCTCTAATTCTGAAGTAGGAAGCTTCTCTTTAAAAAGCCACATCTCTGCTTGTCTCCAACTAACAGGGTTTTTCCAATAAAATGCTATTGTTACTAATAACCCTTCTTTGACATTCTTCCCCTTTGCCTGTGAGAACAAAATTTTAAATTCACCATATGCATCCTTTTTTTTTCTTACATTGAGGCTCAGAAACAGGCCTGGTTGCAGCTTTTAAGCAACACTCTAAAACTAGCCAATCTTTAGCTCAAAGCTACATGCCTCATCAGAGTGTCTTCATAGAAAGACTCAGGTAAGAGACACAACTCAGAAGCTATATTTTTCTCTAATTCTGTGGTCTAGAATTCTTTTAATATATTTTTTAGCTTTATTTGGGTGTATATAAGCCATGTTGGTCTGACATTTGTTTGATGAGTTTTTTGGCCTGGACTTTCTGGTCTACCCCAGAGGTTTCAACCTACTCTCAGCCCCATGGCCAGTTAGGCCCAAGTAATCATATAGATGCTTGGATTAATTTTACATTTTGCTTGCTGATGAACCTAGGGCCCAGACAAATAACTTGCTAACTCCTTGATTTTAACTCAACCCATGATTCTTAGCTTGTTCAGCCATGTGGCTTGGTTCCTTTTCTCAGCAGCATTTCTGCCTCTTACCTCTGCATCTTCTGGCATCTCTGCAGTGTCTCTGCTCTGCTCTGAGATGTTCCTAGAATTGTCTTAGTCTGGTAGCTCCCCTCATACTTCCTGTCTGCCTCTGGCTAGTCAGCTTGATATAAAACCATTAGGATGGACAAATATTTACAACTTACCAAAATCCCACTACATTTACTTTGTATTTTTGTCCATTTAGCTAAAACTTTCTTTTGTTTTCTTTTCAGTTGAATATAATTTCAGTGTGTGCATGTACTATATCTTTATTATCCATCATCAGCTGGCAGAAATTTTCTATCTCCTTGCCATTGTGAAAAAGTTGCAGTAAACATGTATAAAAAGTATCTGTGTAATAGGGTGTTGAGTTCCTTGAGTATGTGACTAGAAGTGATACATATGTGCCATACAGTAGGTCTATTTTCAGCTTCTTGAGAATTGTCTGCATTGATTTCCAAGTTGACTGAAACAGTTTGTAACCTCACTAATAGTGAATAAGGTTTCTGTTTTCCCCACATTATTTCTAATGTTGTTCATTGTCTTCTTGATTTTAACCATTCTGCTGCTTTGAATTAACCAGTGATCTTTAACAGTAGTTCTCAACCTATGGCTCATGAGCTCTTTGGAATTCAAATGACTCTACTGAAGGGTGGCATATCAAAAATCCTTCATATCAAATATATAATTTATGATTTCTGACAATACCACAAATGCTGTTATTAAGTAACAATGAAGTAATTTTATGGTTGGTGGTCAGCAGAACATAAGAAGCTGTATTAGAGGACCTCATCATTAGGAAAGTTGAAAAGCACTCTTAGGAGATTAAACTATCTATGAACTTTATCGGATCTTAGTGGGTAGGTCCAATTAAGAACTCAATAAATAAATAAATAAAGCTATTGTAGTTTGAAAAAAAGGTTATCACTGGTACTGTCACATGTGGTAGAGTTTTGGGGAACCTTTAAGAGGTTAAAGCCTTGTTGCAAGAAGTACTTCTTAGGGTAGGATTTGAATTTTCTAGCTTGAACCCAGTATTTATTATATGACTGCTTTTGATGTGTAATAAAATGTATTTATTATGCTTTGTGACTGTGGGTAGATTTCCACCTGTGCTGTCTTGACTTGCCTGTCATGATAGAATGTATCTCCTAAAAAAAATCTGTATGTCAAAATACATTATTTCTTCTTAAGTTGATTTTTTTTTCATGGTATTCTACCAATGCAACAAGAAACAACTAATAATAAAATCATTTAAAGACATCTGCATATGAAACTATATTTTGAGATCTTTCTCACTGCATAATACCTGTATTGGTAATATTAATATTGGAAATTCTAAATTGGAATCTGAAGAATCTCTGAAAAGTTAGTTAGGTTGATGTTAGAGAAATGACTTAGTGCTTTTATTGTTCTTCCAGGGGTCTTGAGCTCAGTTCTCAGACCAAACAAGGTGACTAACACCTGTCAAAAACTCCAATTTCAGTAGATTGGAAGCTTTATTCTGACCTCTGCTTACATGTAGTACACACATTTATGCTGACAGACACACATAATTTTTTAAAATATTTAAATATCAGTAAGGTCCTGTATATGTTAATTAGTTTATCTTAATTAATCCAGGATAAATTTATACATTGAAACACAGCAATATCCTCTATAAATGTACCTAAGACTTTTAAATTCAAACCAATAGTATTTTGAAGGGTAAATTGATGACTAGCTTAGAGAATTAATAAAGTATCTTAAATGCCATATTCTATGGATCTCTAAAGTGCTTGAAGACATATCTAAAATATATCTAATCTTGAAAATATATGTAATATGACTGACAGTATGATTGTGATGTCTAACTACTAATGTGCATTTCTTTATATTCTTATTACTTGGTAATAACTTTCCTGTACTAGCAATTTGTATTACATTGTTAGATGAACTGTATAATACCTTGAACAAACAGGAATATGTGTACAGTGACAAAATTAATCTCAACCTTATATCAATATAGACAATTTGTATACAATATACAAAAAATCAAATCCAATGTAAAAAATTTAAAACTAGTAATTTTTTAAAGTAGATTTAATAATCTACCCTTAAATCCTATCATATCTTTATCTGTTTTTGTTTTCTTCTGAGTTTTTAAAAAAGAACCTTAAGTCTAATCTTTCTTGTTTATCTTTCTTCTAACCACAACCAATAATAATTTTTATCCTGTCATCCTAAACAATGACAATCATCCTTAACTTATTGAAATACCGAAAAAAACACCCATCATGCATCTTGAGAATGTAGGCGTCATGCTCTTAAATTTAATTCTTGCTGTCTTGGGGGTGAAGGCATCTTTAGGGAATCCTGAAAAGAAAAGTGTTATTGAGTGTTAAGTTCTAAAATATGTACCTGTATCATTTTTTATCCAATCACTGCATAAAGGGAAGTTCATGGCTTATCTCAGGTCCTGGCTAGAGAATAGTCTGTAAAACTTGTTCATCTCAGCTAGTCACATATATAAATATGTGTGTGCACATATATATGTGTCTGTTGTGTGTATATACATATATATGTATATATTTCAACCTATATTTAAATGTGTATATATAGTGCTCATACACACACACACACACACACACACACACACACACACACACACACACACGATTATCTCTCTGTATAAACAGAAATAACAAATAAAAATAAGTCATTAATTTGAGAGGGAATAAGAGAGAAAGGGGCTATTGGAGAGAAAAAGGGAAGGATGGAAGCAATAAAACTAGATTTTAATTTTATTTAATTAAAAGCAATTTGAATTAAATTTAATAAAAAAAACCAAAAACTGCCAAAAGGTTTGCCTAAAATCTGTACTTGACAAGAACTTTACTGTTTAGCAGTATTTATGTAAGTTATCTTAGCTTGTTTCATCATGTTATAAAGGTGATTTGAATTTTAATTCTTAAGAAGACTAAAAGTCTATGTTCTTCCTATTGTTTTACAACATGATGCTAAAAAGAAAGTTATGTAGTAAAATAAGATTTGCTTATTAATTAAAATTATTTTTCTCCTGAAATTGAAAAGTGAATACAAATTCTTATTAAAAGAGAAAAGAAAAATTAAAATAGGCAATACAAAGTTTTAAAAAAGATTATTTATAAAGATAATGTATAAATATAACAATACTCATATATTGACATTAAATAAATATTTCAAAACTATCTTACATAAAATATAAATACGTAATTGCATTAGTTAATTTTTAATTGCTGGGATAAAACAGCATGCTGCAGGCAACTTAAAATTAAAAAAAAAAAAAAAACCATTTAATTTGAGACCACATCTTCAAAGGGTTACAGCTCATGATCCTCATCACGGGCAACAAAGGGCCACATCTCCAGAGAATTACAGCCCATGACAGTAATATCTGTCCTGATTTCTTTTGATTGATTTTAGTTTGAAGTATATTTTGTTAGATATTAGGATGGATATACAAGCTTGTTTCTTGGGACCATTTTATTGGAAAATATTTTTTTAATCTTTTACTCTGAGCCTGTGTCTGTCTTTAAGGTTGAGGTGTGTTTCTTACATGCAGCAGAAGAATGGCTTTTGTTTTTTTATCCATTATGTTAGGGTGTGTCTTTTTATAGGTGAACTGAGTCTATTGATATTAAGAGATATTAATGACCACTGATTGTTATTTTCTGTTATTTTTTTGTGGTAGCTTGTTTGTATTTTCTTTCTTTGGGCTTTTCTTCTGTGGCATTATGAATTATTTGTGGTTTGATGGCTATATCTGGGTTCCTTATGTTGGAATTTTTCCTCTAATGCTTTCTGTAGGGCTGGATTTATCAACAGGTACTGTTTAAATTTGATTTTGTCACAAAATATGACAAATATGTCCTAATTCCAGAACACTGAGCAATGTACTTCAAGGACAAAAATTGTGAAAAATGAAATTTGTATCTTATTTTTCAGTTCAATTTTGTGTCTATTATATTTATTAAAGAAGCTCACCAATATGATGAATATATCTTAAATCAAATTACTTTTAATTTCCTAAAAATTAACACATTTCTATTTAAAAATAAAAGTTATTGAAAAGAAAAAATAAAAGATTAGCAACAATTCTTTTGTTAAACAAAAATGGTGTATTTTTTTCACTATATAATAAAATTCATAAAAAAAACAGGCAGAATAACATTATATGGCCCTTACTTTTGTACACCTTTAAAATATAATCCACTATAGAAGTATAGTTTCATGATGTCATACTTCTTAATAAACTTTGAAACAATTACTTCCGTAATACAACTCTAAAGTTCTTACTATTATTATCTTTATTTTCTACCTGTAAACTGAAACAAAATTTTATGATTCCAATTAATAGTAAAGCTGAGATATGATCACATGCTTTTTTTAGACCACATTTTTGTTATCAAATGCTTTGGCAAGTTAATGTTAATTATAATATAAGGTTTCTGGCCCGGACTTTTGGGTCTAGCCCTGAGATTCAGACTCATTCACAGCCCCACTACCACTTAGCACCAAATAATTACAGAAAGATTTATGGTAATTTAATGCTGATTAACGTAGGGCCCAGGCATATAACTTGCTAACTCCTTCATATTAACTCAACCCATGATTGTTATCTTGTTCAGCCATGTAGCTCCGTACATTTTTTGAGCAGCATTTTAACTTCTTTCCTCTGCATCTCCTAGCACCTTTACTCTGTTCTTTCTGTTTCCTGAGTTATCTTAGTCTTCTAGCCCCACCTACACTTACTGACTGTTTTTGGCCAATCAGCATTTTTATAGTGATTTTATAGTGAAAAGCTATATATAAATTTTTCATACACAAATCAATAAACAGACAAGTGAGTACATGAATATACATAGAGAACTAAAGAGAAAAAGCTCATCTTTACACCGGTATGAGTGATTGTGAATGGAGTGTATATTTTAAAATTGAAATATAAATATAAGACTATTATAAATTATAAATATAGGAGAGTTTAAAATGTGAAAAGAATTTTAAATTCTTTATAGGAGAAAGGTCACATTTTTGAAATGCCATTAAGATGATTAAGTTAACATTAAAGTATAACTTTTTATCTATTGATATTTGCTTTATGACCTAGTATGTGGTCAATTTTAGAGAAAGTTGCTTGGAGTGCTGTGAAATGTATATATATATATATATATATATATATATATATGTGTGTGTGTGTGTGTGTGTGTGTGTGTGTGTGTATTCCTTTTTGTTTGGGTGGACATTTCAGTATTTATTTATTAAGTCCATTTGGGCATAACTTCTGTTAGATGCCTTATATCTCCATTCAGTTTCTTTTTGGTTGACCTATCCAAGGGTGGAGGTTGGATATTGAAGCCTCCCACTACTAGCGTGTCACCTTTAATATGAGATTTAAGCTATAGTAGTATTTCTTTTATATATGTAGGTGCCCCTGTGTTAGTGGAATAGGTATTCACTTTGTCTTGGTGGATTTTTTTTCTGAGATGAATAAGTAGTGACCATCCTTATTGTAAAAGATTCTGGCTCAGATATTCTGGGCCTGGAACAAAGGCTTAGTCTCACTCTTGGCCCCACTTTGCCTCAAATAATTACACACAGGCATGTATTATTTTTGTGCTTATTGACCTAGGGCCCAGGCATATAACTTGCTAGCTCCTTCATCTGAACTCAACCCATCATGTTCAGTCATGCGACTCAGTACCTTTTCTCATAGCAGCATTCAGCTTCTTTCCTCTGTGTCTGCAGCATCTCCTTATTATGTCTATGGTTGTTCTCTCTAGGGGCTCTCTGGCATCTGTGTCTGATGTCTGTCCCCGATCTGAGAAGTTCCTCAGCTTTTTTTAGCCTGGTAGCCCCACTTACACTTTCTGTTTGCCTTTGGCCAATCAGCTTTTATTAAATGCATAGGAAGAAAAGATATTTATATTACCAGCATAAGCCCACTACACATATAAATCTCTTTATATTGACTTTAGTTTAAAGTCTACTTTGTTAGATATAAGAATGGCTATGCCAGCTTGTTTCTTAGGGCCATTTCATTGGAAAGTCTTTTCCCAACCCTTTACTCTCAGCATGTGTCTGTCTTTGAAGTTAAGGTGTGTTCCTTTTTCTTAAATTTATTTTGGAGTAAAGTCTCATATGCAGCTGAAGGATGGTTTCTGTTTTTGTATCCATTGTACGAGGGTGTCTTTTCTTTTCTTTTTTTTTTTCTTGTTCAATTATTTTATTCTCATCTACTCTGACAAGTAACATTTATCATTGATTTAGTTTCAATTTTAAAAATCTAAAGAAGTACAGGTTTCTTGTGGATACTCTAACTCAGACTTCAGCCATTGCCCTGAAGCATAATGTTTGCACCCAGAAGGGTTTTAAGCTAATTCTGAGAACAGTGGGATCGCTATAGCCCAATAAGCACACAAAGCCTTAGAAGGTGTTCCCTGCTGAGAATGAGGACACAGGTGTTTCTCTTCGTGTTAACTTTCACCTGGCACTTGGAGAATGTGGAAATCCAGGTGATACTATACAACACTATGTAGCAACCGTTTATCATGAGCCATCACCCTATGCTTGGCAATATGCTAATCGCTGTCTAATGGGGAGAGAGCCAGACAGATATGGCACTAATTACACAAACAAACACAACAGAACCAAACAGAGGCACAAGTATTATGTTGCAAGCGTGCCTAGAAGGAAACTTAATTCTGCCTGAGGAATCATCAAAGATATCATCAAGGAAGTGTCTTTGAAGGTAAGCCTTGGAAGATGAAAGAAATTTGGTAGGCAGAAAGTTGGGGAGAAGGTAATCAAAATAAAAGAACAGAATGGCTACATACATCTAAGTGTGGAATGATGTGGGAAGTTGAAGGCTGAATGAGAAATGGATTGAAGTGGTTGGGCACCTGACTCATGTACTTCAGCCTTCTGGTTCTTTCCACAACTATGTATACCATCTATGCTACTTAGCATAATGCTTTTGTTAATTCTCCACTTTCTGTAGTTTGAATAATTTGTTTTAACTGCAGTGTTTATAACACTGCCATGAATTTACTTTTATTCATTATATCATAGAGAGTGTGTCTTTTCATAGGTGACTTGAGTCGATTGATATTAGAGGATATTAATGACCAATGATTTTTATTTCCTGTTATTTTTGGTAGTAACTTGTATTTCCTTTTTGTGGGGGAGGTTTCTTCTATGGGCTTATCATTTGTTTGTGGCTACATAGGTGATTCTGGTTTCCTTAGGTTGGAGTTTTTCCTCTAGGGCTTTTTGTAGAGCTGGATTTGTGAATAGGTATTATTTGAGTCTGGTTTTGTCATGAAATGTCTTGTTTTCTTCATCTATGTTGATTGATAGTTTTGCTGGATATAGTAATCTAGATTGGCATCCATGCATTTTTAGTGTCTATAAAATGGCTAACCAGGACCTTCTTACTTTCATTGTTTCCATTTAATAGTTGAGTGTTATTCTGATGGGTCTGCCTTTATAGATCATTTGGCTTTTTTCCTTTGAAGCTCTCAGTACTTTTTTTGTTGTTGTTCTATAGGTTTAGTGGCTTGATTCTTATATGGTGAGCAGACTTTTTTGTGAGTCTTGTCTATTTGGTGTTCTGTAGGCTTCCTATATCTTTATAGGCATTTCCTTCTTTAGGTTGAAAAAGTTTTCTCCTATTATTTTGTTAAATATATTTTCTGTGCCTTTGAGTTGGTATTCTTCTTCTTGTTTAATTTCAATTATTCTTTGGTTTTGCCTTTTCATGGTATTCCAGATTTCCTTGGATTTTATGTTACGACTTCTTTGTTTTTAGTGTTTTCTTTAACTAATGTATTTATTTCCACTATTGAGTCTTCCAATCCAGACATTCTCTCTTCCATCTTTTTAATTTTGTTGGTTATGCTTAAATGTATGATTTCAGATCTTTTCTTCAGGTTTTCTGTTTCCAGCTTTGTCTCAATTGTGCCTTCTTTATTGCTTTTATTTCTAATTTAATTCCTGGAATATTTTTTTAACCTTTTTGGTTTTTTTTTTTTCTTTTTTTCTTGGTTTTCTTTATCTTCTTTCAGGGATTTATCTCTTACAATTGTTGTATATATTTTATTTTTTTCTTTAGGGAGTTTTTTATATCCTTGTTTTAAGGCTTCTAATAGGTCCATAAAGCTGTTCCTAAGGTCATTTTCATCTGTTTCCTCTCCATTGTTACATTCAGGTTTTGAAACTATAGAACCATTGCTTCTTCTTGTGATGTCTTGTTAATATTTGCATTATTGTATGTATTCTTGCACTGGCATCTGCCCATTGTTTCCTTAATTAGCTCTTGGTTAGTTCTTGGTCATCTTTTAATTGGTTGTTGGTCTGGGGGATCTTAGGGTTAGGGTTAGGGTTAGGGTGTTCAGAGGGTTGACTGGTCCCAAGTAGTTCCAGGTTTAGGCAGGAGGTGGCCCACAGAGTCTGTATTTTGTCTCCAGGCCAGGGTTTGGAGTGTACTAGTCTCTGGTTGGCCTCTTAGATGTTCTGGTCGCAGTGCAATTAAGCCAATTTTGTTCTGTGCGGGCTGTGGCCTGCCGAGGTTGTGCCCTGTCTCTGGGGCCTGGGATCAGGGAGTAGCAGTCTCCCCTTGGCCTGAAGGGTAGATGACCTTCACCTCTGACCTCGCAGCTGTGTTCCCAAGGATCAGCTATTCCTGTGTTGTCGCAGTACTATGATGCCAACCATGGTTTTTGCAGGCAGTGGCCTGCTAAATCTGTACTCCATCTCTGGGCCTGAGTTTGGGGAATGGAAGACTCCACTTTTGATAAAAGATATATTGGATAAGCAAACATTGTGAGGCGAAAGCCAGTTACTAGAGCTATTTATTTATAAGTAAATAAAAATCAAATAATTACATGCAAGAACCAGAATTTTGGTGAAAAGAATGGAGTATATGGTCCCTTAGAACTTATGGACATAAAAAATTACATAAGTGTAGTAGTTTTGACTATACACACAAGGCATGATGTGCACACAGACATGGGAGAAAGCGACAGAGAAAGACACACACACACACACACACACACACACACACGGGGGGGGGGGGGAGAGAGAGAGAGAGAGAGAGAGAGAGAGAGAGAGAGAGAGAGAGAGAGAGACTGTTTTAAAACCAAGTGTTATAATCAGTTTCTAGCTATTTTTTCTATTTTTTCCTTTTTCATTGAAAGCCTTCAAAATTTTTAAATAATATAAAATATAAACTCAGTTCACAAAGAAATATAATTATCACATATCTTAAAGAAACCATAGAACTAACGTTTTCTTTTTTTTTTTCTTTTCCTTTTTTTATTATTTGGTGATTTTATATCATACACCTCATCAAACTCAGTTATCAGTTTTTTCAGTTTCATACCCACTCTTATGATCTCCCCATTTACAAAAAAGTCCATTCATTCTGTTCAATTATCTACTGGGGCACAATTAAACATCCTGTGGCCAACCCCTTAAACAAAATGAGAACTTCTTCAATCACACCCCTGAAAGAGACCATCAGAGCAGAAGTGAAGCACTGTGTCATTTAACTCTGTTCTAGCATTGAGCTCTTATGTACAATGACATCCTTTTTTAAAAGTCCACTAATAAGGATTTCTTTATGAAAACATTCTTGATCCCAACACATCTCTTATCCACCAAATCAACCATTCAGTTGAGCACATGTACATTTGTTGATATATGTGTGTGTGAAGGTTTAATTAGATGTGAGGTATTTTTCTTTAGATTTTTATTTACCTTTTTTTTTTTGGTTTTTAGACAGATTCAGTGATTTAATTAAAAGCTCACTAATTTCCTAGACTAGCCAGAGAGCTCAGGTTATGTGACTATCTTGACTCTTCTAAGGCTAGGATTATAGCTAAGCATAACTGTTTACATGTTTTATATGTGTACCAAAGATTCAATATCTGCATATTTGCATGACATGTCCTTCATTATCTGGCACATCTCCATTATTATTTTGTTTAAATAATTGTCTACTGTGGTTTCACAAAATTGTGTTGACCTTCAGATATCTTATAGAGGGCCAATTTTTAACCAAGATTGTCAGACAAAATAAGAGAATCAGCTGGAAGACTAGAACCTGACATATTTACTTAATAAGATTATCAATACAAACATACTTGAACTCAGATGCCAATCCTTTTATCACTTAAAAATGTTAATATTACTTGTAAAATGTCAAAAGGAATATAAACTAAGTGTAACAATATTTCTCTTTTGCTTTTTTAGGATATATTGTGCAATGTCAAGTTTCAACTTTTCTACTGAAGCACAGTTAAATCTCAGTGGCAAAAATAAACTCACCATGATACTACTTGAAAAATGCAAACTGACAGATAGTCAGCCGTTTTTGTACTTCAGTGCTTAGAAAGAATGTTATCAGGCTTTTTTCTTCTCGCTATAAGCTATATCAAGAACAGCCAAATTGCTTGAATAAAGTTCAAACTAAGTAAAAAATAATTTTGTTTAGAATATACTTTTTCTCAGTGATGAGGTGGCATTTTCTAAATTAACCCTTTACACAGTGCTAAATAAATTTTCTCCAAAGATTCTACTAAATAAAAGATCATTTTCACATTGTCATGAGAATGTTATCATCCTCCTGAAAGGCATTTAAGAACATAAACCACTCAAAGAAATTGAAAAGATATAATGCTCTGATGTTAACTCATGGATTCTATCATCCTCATGAGATACTGTTCACAGGAACATATTCTATTGAAGATTCACAAGTAAAATGAGGTAAAAATTAAGACAAATGCCAAAGAAACAGAGTTACTGACATGTCATTGTTAGTCCATCTCCTATATTAAACAGGACTTATACAACAATGACTATTATACTTTTTTCTTTAATTAGAGATATTGAAGGGATGATATTTTACTATTATCTTTCTTTTGTTGTCAAAAAGCACCTGTAAACAATAATCTAAAGGGAGGACACTTCATTTTGGCTCAGAGTTTTAGTATATGATTGTTTGGCCTACTTATTCTCTGCCCGGAGAGATATAATACATCATTGTGGTCATAACAGCTAGAAATGTCCCAGTGCCATGCCCTTTCAAAGGATACACCCTCAATGATTTCTCTTTTCTCTTGTAAATCATATTTTCATTCCTGTTCCAACTTCCCTCAATGATGGGCTGTGTAATGCAAGTAAAATCCAAATAATCCTGTTCCTCCTCCAAGTTGCTTCAGGTTATTACAGCAATATAAAGAAATCTAGAAAAAGAAATAGTCATGTGTTATGGTTTCTGCAGAATGTTTCACAAATATACAAGTATATTGTGAACACAAGTCCTTAGTGTCATGGTTATCCACCCTTCCTGCACACCAACATCCTTAGCATACAAATAAAATATCAGTATCTGCTTTGAGAAACTGAGTATGAGTGTTCTGCAGTAGGGAATCAGCAGTGGTACTTTAAAGCTTCACAACAGATTTTGAAACATAAGCTGATTGTAGATTCACTTTCTAGATTAGAAAAAAATATATTTAATCTTTTCTTAATTATTCTATCTTTGAGAATATCTTACAAATTCTCATCATTTCTTCTAAAACCATACAACAACAACAACAACAACAACAACAACAACAAAATTCCCAAAGGAGGTTAATTTGCATTCTGTTCTCTTTGAAAAATTTCCATGGGTTTAAAATATCTAGCATATACTGATAGGTTTTTAGGAAATTTCACACAAGCTGGAGTAATCTAGGAAGAGCAAATCTCAATTAGAAAATTGCCTCTCCATCTGATTGTCCTTGAGCATGTCTGTAAAAATTCTTTGATTAATGATTGATGTGGGAGTGTTCTCAGCTGACTATGGGGATGTCCTACTTGGGCAGGTCACTCTGAGTTAAAAAAAAATTACATTTCATCTTGAAAGCTAATAAAAAATCTTTTCTTTTCTGCCCCTATTTTCATTCCTGTTCCAACTTCCCTCAATGATGAGCTGTGTAATGCAAGTAAAATCCAAATAATCCTGTTCCTCCTCCAAGTTGCTTCAGGTTATCACAGCAATATAAAGAAATCTAGAAAAAGAAATAGTCATGTGTTATGGTTTCTGCAGAATGTTTCACAAAGTTCTTTCTTTTCAGAGACAGTAGGTGGCAGATTATATGAAAAATATGATTTACAAGAGAAAAGAGAAATCATTGAGGGTGTATCCTTTGAAAGGGCATGGCACTGGGACATTTCTAGCTGTTATGACCACAATGATGTATTGTATCTCTCCTGGCAGAGAATAAATAGGCCAAACAATCATATACCAAAACTCTGAGCCAAAATGAAGTGTCCTCCCTTTAGATTATTGTTTACAGGTGCTTTTTGACAACAAAAGAAAGATAATAGTAAAATATCATCCCTTCAATATCTCTAATTAAAGAAAAAAGTATAATGGCTATGAATTGGATTGCAATGTGAATATAATCAGAGCTAGAGGCACATTAATTTAAACAGAAAAATCTAAATAAAAGTATTCATGTACAAAGAATAATATAAATATAAAACTTATGGTCTGAAGGACAAAAAATGTTACATATTGAAAGGGATCTCTCCTTGATTCATGATGCAGACATCATCAGGGAATATTCTATTGATCTCACTGCATAACAGAACAATAAATTGGTTATTCAGTCAAGAGCTTCTTTGCAGTTATGAGCCAAATAAAAAGCAATAAATAAGAAGTAATGAGAGGACAGTGTTAACTAAGACGTGGGCTTCATAAGGTTGTGGACATAGGAGCTACAATGTGAGAAGGCAACAAAAAATATGTTTTTCTGTGAGTATTTGGAAAATGGATTCTCAAAATATTATATGGTCCTAAAGTCAATGTGGAAGGAAGTGTGGACACTTAGCTAGGGCAAACCTCACACACAAAGTTTGCATATACACATACACACACACACCAACACACACACACCAACATTGAAACTTTATATCACACACTAAAAAGTATTACAAAATCATTTATTTCTACAATAACTCTTAAATACTATTTATTAAGAAATGAGCCACTGGGGGATGTGTCTTCAGATAAGATATTTTGCAACATGCTACCAACTTGTTACATTACCATACGGGGTTAGGACAGAGGCTCAGACAATAAAGATACAAGGAGGAAGTATAACTTCACAGTAACTAATTACATGTGGATATGCTTATTCCTATATTTAATATCACATAAGGACCCTGAAAATAGAGTGGAGAGGTTTACTGAATCTCTATCTTGACACTCTTAATGTGGAAACATTGAATAAATCTTCCCCATTCCATTTTTAAAACATAAAAGAGAGACAGATTGTCTATGTCTTTCTAAATGACATTTAATAATAGTACATATATAGAAAATAGAGTATAATGACTAAGTAAATTAATACATAGTACATTTGTATCAGGATAATTGAAAAACCCAATACCTTTACCATTTATTTTTCTTTGTATTAACAACATTTAAAATACTTTCCTCCAGGCATTAATTAAGCTAAGCCTACTGTGTACATGTTATAGAATGGTAAATCAGTCCTTTTATTGACCCATTATGTTTACCCTTTTCTGTCTCTCTATCATTACTTTATCATCTCTATATTACAGTGAGGAATAGTTGCTTTCTTGTATGAACACCTTTGAGTTTTTATACTGACTTTATTTTAAGAACATAAACTAAAAAAAAATAGTCTCTAATATGGCCTTCACAGTCTGCTTATCCTGGCTAAATTTTAGACAGCTTCTTCCTATCTTTAGAAATCTGACTCTCTTTTTTATATATATATATACATATATATGTATGTATTACTTCATAAAATTTATTATGAGTTTCTTCTCTTCCCCTTTGAGATGTAAACCTTCTCACAACCTCTTCACAGTTTTTCAAACCAAAAATATATTTCTCAAGAACCCAAGAATAGGTGGGTTTTATCTCAATCAAGTGATTGCTTTTCTACCATGTATGACACTGTGAGTTGGTCCTAAGGATTGCAAGTGTTTGTCGCCAGCATTCAGGAGGTAAAAGCAAGAGATTCTGTAGTTATAGATCATGCTCAGCAATTTCAAGGTTTGCCTGACACCCATGAAAGATTATCTCAAAACTCAAAAGAAAACAAACACTTAGAAACCATGTCTTTGTATTACACAATCCTGAAAGGCAGTCCTGTAATTATTACTATCTAAGCATGCATGATTCTACTTCTAACAATTTAAAATTCACTAACAATTAATCACACTAAGAGCCTCTGCCACCCTTCTTGCAATACTTTCCCTCTGGCTGACTTTCAAATTTAGATTCTCTGTCATTTTTATTATTAATAATATTTTGGGTCAAAATGCTCACATTGCACTATTCTTGAATAAAATATTTTTTTGTGCACGTTATCTACTTAGTGCATAGTTTTCTTGATGACTTTTGTACAGTGATTATTGGAGTGTGAATATTAACCTCATAGGCTGTAAACTGAAAACCTTGACAAGTATTCATTTTATCTTGGTTGAAGAATATGTGATTCACTCTTTAAACTGAATTAATTATACATTAAACATTTTACATTTACTTTGTATATTCAATTTTTTAATTAATTAAAATTTACTAAACATTTGGAGATGTTTCTGAAAAGTCCTTGATAATTTGAGAAAGTCATATCAACAGAATAAAAACAGAGAAAACCTAGGAAGGAGAGGAAGCTTTGCAGTTTCTATTTTTTTATTTTTATGTATTTCCTGCATTTATGCTCTACCAAAATGCATATTTTGCTATTATAACATCAAAAGAAATGTGTTTCAAATTAGAGCTCTCTTAAATGAGTTGGTGCTCTTATATGAAAAGATATATTTGTCCATCTCTTACATGTGAAAGTGCAGTAAGAGATGGACAGATAATATCTTTTCAATTTTCTAGAAAGTATTCTTGTCAAGTACCAAAGCTGTCAATATATTAAGTTGAGAAACAAATGTTTCTTTTGTGTAGATCATGGAATTCTTATTTGTTAAGGCAGCCTGGATATATAAAAGCATAGCCACACAAGTCGTATGGCCACAAAAGTCTTTTCTTTGATACCCTACAGAATAAAATCTTCCTATTATTTTTTGAAGTTTCAATTTTTTTTATTTTCCTTTTTTTTGCTTTCAATCAAATCTAGTTTCATCCATGTGCCATTCTTGCAGGACCTTACTAATTAGATGTGCTCTTTCTACACAGGTGTTAATAGCTAAAATAATTATTTTTTTATGTCATCATGGGAATTTTAATTTGGTTCATTCCCTTAACAAAAAAGTGATTATGGCGAACATTATAGACATCAATGAATGTACTGGAGGACATAAAAACATAACAGCATTTAAAGAAAAATGTAATCTATCTGCTTTCTTAATATGAACCACAAACCTTGATTTATAAGCCAAACTTTAAAATAAAAATAGTAGTGATCCAATCTCCTCACCTAGACTAGTTTATAAGTATGCATTGTTATCTACATATATTTTATCTTCAATTGCCCTTTTTCTAGTGATATCTAAATAAATATTTTATTTATCAATAACTTTAATAAGGTTTTTATGTACTGTGATGACCCATATTGATATTTATATGGGAATACTATTAGGATCTTTTATTCTTTTTCTGTGTATATGATTTTGTATATGATAAGTGCATGTAGACATGTGTCCCACTTGCACCATAGATTTCAGAAGACAAACTTAGTTGTTGATGCTCACCATTTTCTTTGCTTGAATTAGAGTCACTTTATTGTTTAGCACTGTGCTACACGTAACAGGCTAGATGATCCCAGAGTTTCCGAAGATTACTCTGTCTCCATTTCTCACCTAGTATGGAGAACATTGGGATCAAGACATGGTACCCAACTTTAAATAAATTCTAGACATTTAAACCCAGCCCCGACATTTGCATGACAAAGATTTTATCCACTAAATCCTTTTTCTAGTCCCCCTACTATGCTGTTATATGAGTTTATCTTCTAACATCTTTGATGTGCTTCACTTCAGACATTGATCTTACTATTCCTTAAAATAATAACTTATCCATAAAACAAAAAATATTTTTGAACAAATAAAGAATGGTTGGAGGTCTCACAATTCCAGATTTCAGGTTGTATTACAGAGCAGTAGTAATTTTTTAAAAAATCCTGTATAGTACTGGCATAAGAACAGAGTCAGTGAGCAATGGATCAAATTGAAGACTAAAACACAAATTTATATATCAAAAAACACGTGATTTTTTATAATAAAAAATGTCAGAAATATACACTGGAACAAGGCAGCATCAATTTATAAATGGTGTTCATCAAATTGATGTCTTCCTATAAAAGGTTGCAAATAGATCCATAGTTAAAATCCTTTATAAAACTTCAGACTAAGTGGATTAATACCTTCTCAGAAAACTAATTGCACTGAACCTGATGGAAGTGGAAGAATAGCATAGCCTTGAATGCATTAAACAGAACACCAGGAGTGCCCTAGGCACTTACATAAAGAATTAATAAATGAGACTCTATAAAACTGAAATCAGCTGTAAAGCAGAGGACACCATCAATCAGACAAAGTGTCAGTCTACAATATAGGAAAGAATGTTTTTGAAGATTTGTGCACTGAGTGAAGTGCTGTGATTGGTGTAAAATTCTGAATGGTCAATAGCTAGGCAGGAGATAGAAGTAGAACTTCTAGGCAGAGGGAGGACTCTGCTAATAAGAAAGTTGGAGTTACAAGCCACATAAAGAGGAAGCATAACCTGCATCAAGAGAGTAACAGCCATGAATTATGTGGCTGGACATTGGTTAATAGTAATAAAATATTTTATATATAAAAACTATTTAGAAGGCAGTCTTAGCTATAGATTAAGCTTTCATAATTAATAAGAAGTCTCTGTGTTATTATTTGAAAACTGGATAGTGAAACACAAAAAAGACTAATATGGAGTACCAGATGTAAGAATTACGTAAATTGTAATAAATAATAACTATAAAATAAAAAAATATTATAGGAGTTCCTATTGCGCATGTGCAGGCTCTGCTCATGAATCCTGCTAGAAAGGCCCGGCAGCATGGCTCACTTACAGATGAAACTCCTGCGCAAGAAAATCGAGAAGCGGAATGTCAAGCTGTGGCAGCGAAACCTGAAGATGCAAGGGCACCTATAGGAGTTTTCAGCAGTGAATATAGAAGAAAACGCATCAGATACAAGTGTGTCACAACCTCAGAATGGAGATGTGCCTAAAAAAGAAGGAAAAGTTGGAAAGCCATAAAACATTCTGTGAATGTGGGCTCAGAAGAAACACAAAGTGGAGACATGCCTGAAGAGAAAGTAGAAAACTTGGGAGTTAAAAGATTGTCTTCAAAACCTGCCACCTCAACCAATGGAGAGACAGCAGCAATGCCATCTCCTGATTCAGAACCAAAAAAGAAAAAGAAGAAGAAAAAGAGATGATGCAGGGCCTGGCACCTAAAAAGCAAAAACGGAAGAAAGCGATGAGGCTCCCGAGGAAGAAGATGATGTGAAGGAGCCAGATGACAAGGAGGTGCCCAGCCTGCCCCTGGGACTAACAGGTGCTTTTAAGGACACTTCATTTGCTTCCTTGTCTAACCTCATCAATGAAAACACTCTGAAGGCCATAGAGGAGATGGGCTTCAAGCACATGACTGAGATCCAGCATAAAAGTATCAGGCCACTTCTGGAAGGCAGGGATGTTCTGTTGGCTGCAAAAACAAGCAGCGGCAAAACCCTGGCTTTCCTCATTCCCGTGATTGAGCTCATTGTCAAGTTGAAGTTCATGCCCAGGAATGAAAACGGAGTCCTGATTCTCTCTCCTACCAGAGAACTGGCCATGCAGACCTTTGGTGTTCTGAAAGAACTCATGACACACCATGTCCACACATATGGGCTCATCATGGGTGGCAGTAACAGGTCTGCTGAAGCACAAAAGTTAGCCAATGGAATCAACATCAACATGGCCACCCCAGACCGGCTCCTCAACCAAATGCAGAACACTCCAGGGTTTATGTACAAGAACCTCCAATGTCTGGTCATTGATGAGGCTGATCGTATCTTGGATGTTGGGTTTGAAGAAGAATTAAAGCAAATTATTAAACTTTTGCCAGTACACAGGCAGACCATGCTCTTTTCTGCCACACAAACTCGAAAAGTTGAAGACTTGGCAAGAATTTCTCTGAAGAAAGAGCCATTGTATGTGGGTGTTGATGACGATAAACAGGTTGCCACGGTGCATGGGCTTGAGCAGGGATATGTTCTGTGTCCCTCTGAGAAGAGGTTCCTTCTGCTCTTCACATTCCTTAAGAAGAACCGGAAGAAGAAAGTCATTTTTTTCATCGTGTATGTCTGTGAAATACCACTATGAACTGCTGAACTACATTGACCTGCCTGTCTTGGCCACCCATGGAAAGCAAAAACAAAATAGGCGAACAGCCACGTTCTTCCAGTTCTGTAATGTGGATTCGGGGATACTGCTGTGCACAGATGTGGCAGCCAGAGGGCTGGACATCCCCGAAGTGGACTGGTTTGTTCAGTATGATCCTCCTGATGACCCCAAGGAGTATATTCATCGTGTGGGTAGGACTGCCAGGGTCCTTAATGGAAAAGGGCATGCTCTGCTCATCCTGTGCCCTGAAGAGTTGGGTTTCCTTCGTTACCTGAAGCAATCCAAGGTTCCATTAAATCAATTTGACTTTTCCTGGTCTAAAGTTTCTGATATTCAGTCTCAGCTGGAAAAGCTTATTGAAAAGAACTACTTTCTCCATAAGAAGCATACAAGGCCTACGTCAGAGCTTATGACTCCCACTCTCTCAAGCAGATCTTTAATGTGAACAACTTAAACTTACCTCAGGTTGCTCTGTCTTTTGGTTTTAAGGTCCCTCCTTTCGTTGATCTGCGCGTGAGCAGCCATGTTGGCAAGGTTAAAAAGAGAGGAGGAGGTGGTGGATTTGGCTACCAGAAGACAAAGAAAGTAGAGAAATCCAAGATCTTTAAACACATCAGCAAGATGACAGAACGCAGGCAGTTCTCTCACTGAAGGGAATGGCCTGACATCAGGACTGACTTCGCCCTGATTTCCCCATTCTCTTTGAAAAGGAACTTTTTAAAAATCAACTGTAAGATCTCTTTTTTTCTTCACTATGATGATATTTTATTTTTAAATACTTATATATAAAACAAAAAATATTATAAAATTATAATATACTATACATATAAATATAAAATAAAATTATAAAATAAAAAATTATAATAAAACTTCAGAAGTTGGGAATTGAGATAAAGACATAAAAAAATTCAAGGAACAGCAGAGAGTCAATTGGCTGACTTTCTTTCCACCATGTCTTCCAATGTAAGTGAGGACCAGTTTCTAATATTGTTGAACAATCCTTTTCCTAGTTGCCTGTAAATGTAAGATCTTCTTCTGAAAGAGTAAATCTATAACATATAAAATGACTGTTTTCTTAAATCTTTTCAACCCTAACATGTCTATAGGATTCTAGTCAACATCTATAAAAAATATGTTGTGGAACATTTGAACATTGTGTGAAAATGTATTGCTGTGATTGATATATTAAAAAGTATAATGACCAATAGCTAGGAGGAAGTTAGCCAAGAATTCTGGGGACAGAGAATATTCTGAGAAGAAGAAGAAAAGAAATTTCAGAAGACATAAAAAAACTAGGAATGGACAGTACATTGTAGAATGTAGATTAATAAAAATAAGGGTTTAAGTTATAAAAGCTAGTGGCATAAGCCTATGATAAAGTTGGGCTTTCATAATTAATAAATCTCTGAGTCATTATTTATAAGCTGATGCCTTTCAAAAATCCAACTAGAAAGATTTTTCCTAATTCCACATCTGATAGAAAACTAATTTTCAAAATATATAAAGAACTCAAAAAAAGGTACATATACCAAATCATCCAATTAAAAAAATTGGGTACAGATCTAAACAGATTTCTCAAGAAAGAAAATACATATAACCAAAAAACACATAAAGAAATGGTCAACATCTTTTGATATCAAAAATAAAAGTTGAAATTTCTTCAAATTTCCATCACACAACTTCCAAACAACTAATATCAATAATGCAAGTGAGTGCTCATTATGGAGAAGATGCAGAGCAAGAAGAACACTCCTTTTTTGTTAATGGCAGTCCAAACTTTACTAGCCACTATGAAAATCAATATGGTGGTTTCTCAGTGAGTTGAGAATCAATCTACTTCAAGATACAGATATATCACACTTGGGCATATATTCAAATGACACTCCCATCTTACTACAAATAAATGTTCTCAATCATATTCATTGTTGGCTTTATTCACTATAGTGATAAACTGAAAACCACCTCAACGTCCATTAAAAAAAGAATGAATAAAATACATGCTATATTTATACAATGAAGTATTACTCAGCTGTTAAAAATGATATCATGGAATCTATAGGCAAAATGATAAAATAAAGAAACTCATCCTGATTGAGGTAACCCAGACACAGAAAAACAAATATGGAATGTATTTGCTTTAAGTGGATATTAGTAGTTAAGTAAATGAAAGCCAAAGTAAAAATCTATATACCAAAATGATTAGGTAAAAGAGGATTAATCTAGGAGGGATACAAAAATTTCCCTGGAAGGGGCATATAGAATAGATTTTATAAGGAAAGGGCATATAGAATAGATTGTAAGGGCTCAATATGAGCAGTTGGGGGACAGGAGTGGAATATATAGGTATAGGGAGAAACAATGTAGAGGAGTCAAGTGTGTGAAGAGAAGGCTGGAATGAGGGGCATGGGAGTTGTATGCAAACCTAAGGCAGTAGAAACTTTCTGGAATTATGAAGGTAATCCTTTTGAAGACTCCTCATAATGGGAAACAAACATCTAGCCATCACTTGTCTCCCAGAAAGGCTTCTTGTGAAAGGACTGCATTGTATTCAGTTGAGTTGTTGGACATGAAGGTCCCATGGGAATCTTCAAACAACAAAGGCTGTTGTTAAGAGAAAGTAGTTGCCTCAGAAATATGAGAACAATACCTATATAACTCATTAGAACATGGAGAAGTTGATCTGGTGCTTATACAAAATATTCACTCATTTATTCTAGTCTCTTTTATAGAAAAAGTAATTCTGCAGGCTACTAAAAGAGAAATATTGACACCAACCCAGCCACAAAACCTTTGACTTACAATCTGTTCCAACTATGAAATATATAAGGGCAATGGTGGCACAGGACTTGTAAGAACAGTCTAACCATGTCTGATTTGAATTAAAGCACATTCTACATGAAGTAACCCATGTAGTATTGGATAAATCAGAGACCTATGATAAAGCCAAACACTAGTGGCTTTTAAAACAAAAATAACAATAAAATGACTTTATGATATACTCATATGCTCACAGATTTTTATCCAGTCATCATTTAAGAGGTTTCCTTAAGCAGCAAATGGAAACAGATGCAGAGACCCACAACCTAATATTATGCTGAGGAAAAAAAATCTACTTGTGAGGTCTTCATCAACCACCCCTCAGAGCTCTGGGAACATCCCTGTGAAAAGGAGGCAAAAAAGTATGAGTCAGATGGGATAGAGGACACTAAGAAAATGAGGCTGCTCCCAGGGACTAAAGAAGCAAGTACAGGGTCTATATGGGTTTGCACCAAGTCCATTGCATACAGTTTATAGCGATTAGCTTAGTATTTTTATGGGCATTCTACCTGTGAGAATAAGTGGGTCTTCAACTCTTGTTCCTTCTTTTGAGACTTTTTATTTCTGTTTGGGTTGCCTTGTGACAGACTTCTACATGAAGATTTTTGCTTCACCTTATTATATCTTATTTTGTCATATTTGGTTGTTATTTTGTAGAAACAGAAGAAGAGTAGAATCAGTGGGAAAGAGACTTGGATAGAAACTGGGAGGAATAGAGGTGAGAAAAAATATGACTAGGGTATATTGTATATGAAAAAAATCTATTATTACCCAGTGATGGTGATGTGTATCTTTAATCCCATCTTTCAGAAGGTAGAGGCTGGTGGATCTTCAAATACAAAGCCAGCCTGGTCAACAAGAGGGAGCTCCAGTACAGTCAGAGTTACACAGAGAAACCATGTCTCAAGGAATTAAAAAAGAAGAATTCATTTTTGCTAAAAAATGATTTAATTAAAAAAATAAACAAGAAGTTATTTATAATAAGTTTTTTTAAACTTTTAAATAATTGGTGACAGTCATTCTATTGTATTCAAAAAAGGAAGGAAGTAGTGAGTGTTGGCACTGTTGTTTCAACATCACAAATATCACATCCACTCTTTTCTTCTAGAAAGTTTAACACTTTCCCACTGCTCTTGTGCTACAAATAATGGAACTGCCTGCAGCCAAGCTTAACCATAGAAGTCTGTTTAGATATAAGCAATAATCTCAGAATATTCATGCTACTTTGGAAAATTCATATAGATGATAAATAAGGTCCTTTCTAATTTTGGGGGGTCAGAACTCTTAATTAGATAGTGTGACTATTTATTCTGTCAAGGGAATTAACATCTTCCAAAATAGTTTTTTTTTTTTAGCAGAAAATCAATTTATTTCAGCTTAAAATTTCAGTTTATGGACCACCATTATTGGGAAGCCAAGGCAGGAACTCCAAATATCTAGTCATATCATTTCCAAAGTCATACATTCTCTCTTTTTGGCTTGTGTTTGGCTTGAGTTCTCCACTATTATACAGTTCAAGATGATTTTCTAGGCAATTGTGTCACCCACATTGGTCTGGTCATCTCACATCAATTAACTTACAAGAATTTTTCTCTAAAGCATATCCAGGGGTCAACTAAGTGTAGACAGTCCCACACTGAAGCTCTCTTACCATACATTGTGACAAAAATGACCATCACACTTATAGTCTCACAATTTCTGTAGGACACCGTGTGCCTTACTTCTTTGCTCAGCAAACATCCAGGGTAGTGATGATGAAACAAGCATCTCTTTCCTGAATACATGTGCTCTAAAATAACTTGTAGGCAGAATTGACTTTTTTATTAATTTTATTTTTTATTTTATTTTACATAAAAAAGGAACTCTATTTTCTGAAAAAAAGAAATAAAATATAATGACAAGAAATAAAAAGAAGTATGTAACAATGCCATTGTGTAGAATGAATACTGTTTAGATCAAATGAACAATAGAACACAATATTAAATATAATTTTGAGATCCCAGGCAGTTCAGTGGTTGTGGTTTGCAGCTTGGTTATTCTTTACTTTTTTTTCTTTAAGACTACTGATGAGTGAGTATATCTCTTACTTATATTTCTTGCAGAAGGAGAATATTTTCAAGTTCCATCTCTTTGCCTGCAAGTTTTAAAATATCATTTTTTTTTTCTTACTGCTGAGTAGTACTCCATTGTGTAAATTTAACGCAGTTTTTTAATCCATTCTTCAGTTGAGGGGCATCTACTTTGTTTCCAGATTCATGTTATTACAAACAATGCTGCTATGAACATGGTTGATTTAATGCTTTTGGGGTGCAAATGTGAATCTTTAGGGTATAAGCCCAAGGGTGGCATTGCTAGATCCTAGGAGAGATTGATTCCCAGTTTTCTGAAAAAAACACAATACTGTATTCCAGAATGGCTGGACAAATTAACACACCTACCAACAATGGAGAAGTATTCTCTTTACTCCACATCTTCTCCAGCAGAATATGTCATCTATGTTTTTATTCTTAGCCATTCTTCAGTTGAGGGACATCTAGGTTGTTTCCAGGTTCTTGCTATTACAAATAATGCTGCTATGAACATAGTTGAGCTAATACCTTTGGAGGGTGCATGTGCATCTTTAGGGTATACACCCAGAAGTGGTATTGCTGGGTCCTTGGGGAGATTGGTTCTCAATTTTCTGAGAAACCTCCATATTGCATTCCAAAGTGGCTGAACAAGCTTACACTCCCACCAACAATGGAGTAGTGTTCCCCTTGTTCCACATCCTCTCCAACATAGGCTGTCATCTGTGCCTTTTATCTTAGCCAATCTAACAGGTGTTAGGTGGTATCTCAAAGTTGTTTTCATTTGTATTTCTCTGATGACTAAAGATGTTGAGCAATGATTCAAGTGCCTTTCAGTCATTTGTAATACTTCTGCTGAGAATTTCTTTTATAGTTCTGAACCTGATTTTTTAATTTGGTTATTTAGGGCTTGGGGATCTAGTTTCTTGAGTTCTCTACATATTTTAGAAATTGCTCCTCTCTCACTTGTAGTTTTGGTGAAAATCTTTTCCCTTTCTGTAGGCTGATGTTTTGTCTTATTGATGATGCCTATGGCCCTACAGAAGCTTCTCAGTTTCAGGAAGTCCCACTTATTGATTGTTGATCTTAGTGTCTGTGCTACTGGTGTTATATTTATGAAGTGGTCACCTGTGCCAATTTCCCACTTTCTTTTCTATCAGGAACAGTGTAGCTGTGTTTATGTTGACATCATTGATCCACTTGAATTTGAGTTTTGTGTAGGATGATAGGTTTGGAAGTGTTTGCATTTTTCTACACACTACCATTTAGTTATGGTAACACCATTTTTTTGAAGATACTATCTTTTTTTAACTGAATATTTTTAGCCTCTTTTTCAAAAATCAAGTGTCCATAGGTGTGTGGGTTAATGTTGGGGTCTTCAGTTTGATTCTATTGATCCACAAATCTGTTTTTATTCCAGTAAAAGGCTGTTTTTATTACTGGAGCTCTATAGTATAACTTGAAGTCAGGGATGGTGATGTCTCATGAGGTTCTTTTGGTGAGCAAAATTGTTTTGGCAGTCCTGGCTTTCCTATTATTCTGAAGGAAATTGAGTATTGTTCTTTCAAGGTCTATAAAAATATTGTGTTGGTATTTTGATGAGAAGTGCATTGAATCTGTAGATTGCTTTTGGTGTGATTGCCATTTTTACTCTGTTGGTCCTACCTATCTAGGAGCACGGGCGATCTTTCCATTTTCTGATATCCTCTTCAATTTCTTTCTTCAGTGATTTAAAGGTTTTGTCAAACTGATCTGTGACTTCTTTGGTTATAGTTACACAAATATATTTAATGATATTTACAGATATTATAAAGGGTGATGTTTCCTTCATTTCTTCTTCAGCCTGTTGTCTTTAGTATATAGGACAGCTACTGATTTTTTTGAATTAATCTTATATCCTGCTATATTGTTAAAGTGTTTATCAGCTATAGAAGTTCCCTGGTATAATTTTGTGGGTCACTTATATATACAGTCATATCATCTGCAAATAGACATAGTTTCGCTTTTTTTTCTATTTGTATCTTCTTAATTTCTTTTGTTCTTTTATTCCATTACCTAAAACTTGGAGAACTACATTGAATAGATAAGGGGAGAAGAAACAGCATTGTCTAGATTTTACTGGGATTGCTTTGAATTTTTCTCCATTTAGTTTAATATTAGTCATCAGCTTCTTGTAAATCGCCTTTTTTTGAAACAGCATTGTCTAGATTTTACTGGGATTGCTTTGAATTTTTCTCCATTTAGTTTAATATTAGTCATCAGCTTCTTGTAAATCGCCTTTTTTTATATTTAGGTATTTTTTTTATGAATTTCTGATTTCTCCAAGTCTTTTATCATAAAATAGATGTTGCTGTTTGCCAAAGGCTTTTTCAATACCTAAGGAGATGATTATGTGTTTTTTTCCTTCAATTTATTTATAATATTGTTGAAATTTACAGTTTTTTTATGTTGAACAATCCCTGTATTTCTGGGATGAAACCTACTTAATTGTGGTGAATGACTTTTTTGTATGTGACTGTATTTGGTTTGCTAAAATTTAGTTAAGAACTTTTGCATGAATTTTCAGGGAAATTGGTTTGTAAGTCTCTCTTGGTTGCATCTTTGTGTGTCTTGGGCATTACTGTGATTTTTGCCTCATAAATAGATTTCAGAAATGTTTCTTCAGTTTCTACTGTATGAAACAGTTTGATGAGTATTGGTATTAGTTCTTTGAATGTCTAGTAGAATTATGCAGTGAAACCATCTGGGCCTGGGCTTTTTTTTTATTTGGGACACTTTAACGACAGCTTCAATTTCCTTTGGGGCTATAGGCCTGTTTAGCTTTTAATCTGACCTTGATTTAATTTTGGTAAGTGGTTCCTGTCCAGAAAGCTGTCCATTTCTTCTAGGTTTTCCATTTTTGTAGAGTGTAAATTTTGAAATTAAGACCTGATAATTCTCTGGATTTCCTGGTGTTCTGTTTTTATGTTCCCCTTTTTATTCCTGATTTTGTTAATTTGGATATTCTCTCTCTCCTTTTTGGTTAGTTTAGATAAGGGTTTATCTATTTTGTTGACTTTCTCAATGTACCAAATCTTTGATTCATTGATTTTTTTTGTATTGATATTTTTTTGTTTCAATTGTATTGATTTCTGCTCTAAGTTTGGTTATTTTCTGCCATGTTTACTTCTTCTAGGTGAGCTTCCTTCTTATTGTTCTAGGGCTTTCATCTGTGCTTTTAGTTCTCTCATGTAAAATTTTGTTAATTTTTTACATGTAGGCTTTTATTGCTATGATTTCTTCTCTTAAGACAGCTTTCATTGTGTCCCATAATGTTTGGGTATGTTGTGGTTTCATTTTCATTAAATTCTAAGAAGTCTTTAATTTTTTCTTAATTTCTTCCTTGACTCAGCTTCTGCTGAGTTCATTATTTATATAAACTTTTCAAACCCATGATACTATATTAAATTGTTAACAAGCCCTAAGACATACACTTAATGCTTCTTATAAGCAAACTTTTTATTTAGGATTATATCAAAAGTTTAAGTCTCCAAATAATAGATTCCTTTTTTGAAATCAATTCTTTCTTTAATTCATCTATCTTATGTTTTATATTTCCATATGTAGTTGGAAGAGCTAACCATTTTTTATTTTTATATACTTTTTTATTTAAATATTTTTAGTATACCCACCACTGTTTTCTTTGCTGCCTCTTCTCTGTTATCCCTAGCAATTTTCTCATTCTATTCACCCTTCAATTTCTCAGATGGGATAAAGATTTCCAAGGTAAGTCAATACAATCTGGCATATCCAAATGAGGTAGTATCAAGCCCTTCTACCCAGTATCAAGACTGAGAAAAGTATTTTTCTGTAGGGAAGGGGCTATAAAAGCCCCTAGGAATAAGTTTTTGGTTCACTGCTGGAGGCCTCACAAACTGCCCATGCCATTCAACTGTTACGTGTATTTAGAGGGCCTAGTTCAGTCCCTGTTGTCAGTTCAGAGTCAGTGAGGTCCAAATAGCTCTGGTTGCACTAACCCATTTTTTACAGTATTTTCATTTAAAATGTGCTAACATAGTCATCAAATTCACAATTTTAAATTATATTTTTATGGTACTTATAAGAGAAAGATAAATGACAAATATGTGTTTAGATGCTCATCACATTGTTATTCACTATAAAATTTCAATTAAAGACAGGCTTCATATCACAATAGTTTCAGAATAAAATATTATTTAGTAGCTGAGTGTGATAACTCACAGCCATAATTCACACACTAAAGAAGTATATACAAGAAGATCATAAGTTAAAGGCTGTCTTCAGTTATATATCTAGTCTGTAGTAACCTGGAATACACAAAGACCATATTCTAAAGTGTTATGTTGAAGTTCTGAAGGTAGGAGTGACTTTGACCAATTATTGAAGTTCTAAATTTTAATTCATCTCATTTACATAAAAATCAAAGTATTGTTACATATGGATATAATGCCAGCATTGGGTCATGGAAACAAGACAATCCCAGAAGCTCAATGAAAGAGTTTCTAGGTTTAAAGAGAAAAAATAGTGGAGTGTAATAAAAAAAACAAAACAAAATAAATGTCCTACTCTGATCTCAGTATATGCATACATGTTCACATGTACCCACATACTCATGTGTATGTACTACACACACATACATAAAACAATAATGAGATGCAAGTAACAACCTATTTATAGTCTAAAACTCAAACAACAATGGTATCATTTTCTATCTAGGATATAGAATTACAAGAATTTTCATTGAGAATATGACTGGCCTTGGTCAGTTTGGAAAACAGTTTATCACGTTTTTATAACCATAATGATTCCTCTCATAATATGGCCAAGGAATCATTATTTTTCATATTTATTCAAAACAGCTAAAAATAAAACTTCATTATAAAGGCATAAACTTGATTATAGTAAGTAAACTCATAAACTCTGGCTCAATTCAAGAGTGGAATTTTATTCAGTATTAAAGTACAATAAACTATTAATAATTTTTTTTACTAATTTTTATACATGTCACTGAATGATATAATGCTATCAAAAATAAATATACTTATCTTACAATAAGGTAAAGGGGAGAATATAGAAGAGTACAGTAGAAAAACAAAAATTACCATAGTTTGTAGGACTGGGTGAATGATGAATAGGTATAACAAATTATTTTAAGGGAGTATAATTTTTCAGTATGTTATCATAGTAAGGTATTAATATTATTATATATTTATATATTCACAACACAGATTAGTATTTATGTAAGCTGTAGATTTTATTGGCAATGTTGATTAATGTTTACAACAATTATGTTAGTGTAGAATTTGACAATAAGTGTAGAAAAGCCTATGGGTGTGTGAGATGGAAATTTTGGGGAATATTTTGTATCTTTCTGTTTTGCTGTAGATATAAAATAAATGTGTATGTACATCTGTGAAAACCATAGAACAACGTCAGCTCTCATTCTTAAATTATCCACTTTCTTTGATTCAAGGTTTCTCACTGGAACTTAATTACTGACATCCATGAATTAAACTGTGTCAGAGTTACATAAAAAAAAATATGGCATTGCAAATTTTACTTCAACCTGTTAAAAAGTTGAAATTTATTTTTATTTATGTTCTTTCTTATTCTGTTTTTAAAGGATCAAACAACAAATGGCAAATTTTTAACAAAATTAAATTTAAAAAAAGGGAAGACTTACTTTAATAACACTAGAAATTGAAACACAAACATTATAACAAGTATCAATGAAATTCCCCAAAATCATAAAGACATACATTATAAATTTGTTTCAATGAACTGAAGATTCTGAAAAAAACAGATGAGTTTTTAGATAGAAAATTAAACCTAAATTCAATGAATGATTTTAACAAATGCATACTTTGTAACCTTGAAATACTTAAAATACTAATAAAATACTCCATACTAAAAATGAAAAGCAGCAATATCAAAAACAAACACAAGAAAATATGAACTTACTACCAAATTATACTATAACTAAAAGAACTGTGACAAATAAGTATATTACTTAATAAAATTATTAAAATCATAGTAAATTTCAAACTCCTGAATCACTAAAGCTAATCGTGTAAGAAAATTCTAACACTAGATTGTAGTGGGAAATTAGGAACTATATATGTAAACGATCGTGTTAGAGAACTAGAGACGAGTGGGGCATGGTTAACTAAAAAAGATTCCAAAAGTAGACCTTCGAGGGAGAGGATCAGGACAAAAAGCCGACATTCTCTTGCAAAAGTTCCCGACAGAGTACACAGTTCGAGCCAGCGACACAAGAGTTCAAACATACAATATAAAAATAA
The DNA here is from genome assembly GCA_004025045.1 of Sigmodon hispidus. Lineage (NCBI taxonomy): Eukaryota > Metazoa > Chordata > Mammalia > Rodentia > Cricetidae > Sigmodon > Sigmodon hispidus. The sequence continues at coordinate 94,696 of PVIH01007881.1, forward strand.
AAAATTTTCCTTAAAAACGCTCCGACATACTAAAACCTTATCCTTTCATTTTCTCTTAAAACCGTCTGTTTTATAAATAATTTTCACAAAATAAACCCCATTTAAAACATATCTCACAACAAGTTTTTACCACGATAATTGGCACCCAAAGTGGGGCTAATTCCACAAACCCGCCAAATTCCTCACCCGCCAATAGAGCTGGTCTAAACGGCTTTAGTTACCAGCTGCACACAAGCCTCCTATACACAACCAAAAACAAATCTGCACGCGGCAAACCTCCTGAGAGACAAATTGACCCATTCTAATGGCACACGCCTGATAAAATTTGTTAAAAGATCTGAAAATGACCCTCCCAGCCAAATTGCCACCTCGTTCCACACACCATTGCTGCCACTGCTTGTCACGACTGCAACATCTACTGGCCATAAGTTCTCATTACATCTAAATATATTCTTTTCTTCCTTTTCTTTTCTACATATTTTTCCTTTCTACAATGTCTTACCAAATAAATGTTCAAAATTTTTCTCACTTTTTCACAATAATAATAAAAAATTATTTCCAAAATTATACATTTAAAAATTATCTCCACCCAAGAGTCCTTTTACTTTTTTGTGTGATAATATACTTCATACTTACCTATTTTAAGACATCTCAATATAAAAAGTGTGAGGCTAAAATGTCTAACATAAATAAACATATTAAAACACTCCAAAAACTCATTATTTCCATTAAAAAAATCTACTTTAATCACAAAAAATTTAAAACTCATATTAATAAAAGTTTTAAAAAATTAAATAAAAAATTAAAAAAAATAAAAATTTTAAAATAATAAAAACTTTAAAAAATTTAAACAAAAAATAATAAAACAAATAAATATAAAAACAAAAAAATTTCCACTCTATAAAATTATTTGAAAAATCATTTATAAAAAACTTTAAAACACTAAAAAAACCATTACCACTAAGTTACAAAATCATAAGACTCACTTAAAAATTAAAAAAAAAATCTTAAAACAACACCTACTCAAAATAACCCAGAGCCCCCTCTTAAACAATACTACTACAAAAAGTTCTTACCTAAAATAATTACCATCACAAAACTACCCCCTATCCCTCCAACTCTATTCCCAGTTATAACAAAAGCCAAAAAACCACAACCACATAAAAAAACTTCTAACAATATAAAATACAATTATAAACCTATACACATAAAAAATTTAAAATCAATAAAAAAACATAATAAATTATAATATACAATCATCTTTTATAAAACAATCCTTAAACTCATAGTCAACACAAAATCAAATAATTCCTAATAACTAAAAAAACTTAACAAACACAATATTAAACAGTAGCCAAAACTTCCAATAAAAAATTAATTTAAAAAAAAGCTAAAGCCTTAAAATCTCAAAATCAAACTAAAAATATTACCATCTCCAAAAACCAAATCCTTAAAAAAAAGCCAATTTACTAATTTATCAGTTTAAGCTACTTATAATAACCATGCTCTGTTACTGTGTCATACTGCCACCTTAAATACTTAAAAAAAAGTTTTAAACCCAAAACAAAAAATTAAGTCATATACCCAAATTAAACAAAGTCCAATAAAACCTTATACAAACTTTTTACAAAAGTTAATTCAAACTATAAATAAAACAATATCAAATTCAAAAATTAAAAAACAATACTCTCTTTAGCCTTCAATAATACTAATATAACA